>JAAAKG020070105.1:0-17360 GCA_010014905.2 Druon quercuslanigerum
ATTTTATATATATATTATATAATATATATATATATATATATATATATATATATATATATATATATATATATATATATAAACTATATATGTACTATGCCTTATTCAAATATACATGAAGTATGGGATACACCTACCTGAGAGACGATTCCTATACGTTTTCCCAGATGATTTTCTATATCAATCGCATACCAATATTTTTTACATGAGTGTCTATCACCATTTTATTTTCGTACTTACACTTTTACGTATGTTATTTTATAAAATACCTAAGGTGTATGAGTAAAACGAGATTTAAAATCTTACAACCCTGTACAGATGGTGATTTTTTTAACTCTTAAGTGTCTACTTCTAAATAAGATTAGGTCGATTAGGGCAACATTTTCACACTGATGCCTATCATCATTTCATGGTCATAATTATGCTTTTATGTAAGACATTTGTC
This sequence comes from Druon quercuslanigerum, assembly GCA_010014905.2. Classification (NCBI taxonomy): domain Eukaryota; kingdom Metazoa; phylum Arthropoda; class Insecta; order Hymenoptera; family Cynipidae; genus Druon; species Druon quercuslanigerum. Next base: position 443 of record JAAAKG020070105.1, read on the forward strand.
TTTTCGCAACAAAATTACACTTTTATTACATAATATTTTTTATACTGAATGAAAGAAAATAGACAGGTGAGACAAAAAAATCATTTTATTTTATTGGGCCACCGTATTGCCCATCTTGCACATTGCACAATTAGTGAACCGATGTTTTCTTTCCACTGCGAAGGTATCTTTTAACAGACAGCGATCTCTTCTTCAGATTCTTTGAACACACTGGCACGAGTGGTGTCACATTTAAGGGATCCCTTGTTATGGGTATTGGACATCCCTTAATCAGTAAGAATTCGTTTACTCGTACATATAGTACGGACTAGGTTTAGCCACCCGAATCTCAGAACAGAGATCGCCTAATCTGATGTTTCTTTTAGATTTTTAGAGATAAAATAAAACAAATCAATTAACATTTTCCTTTTTTCTTCCCTAAAATTGTTCTCCTGTCGATATTCTATCCGTACCTTGTCTACGTTTGACGACCTCGTAAAGAATGGAACTTTCTAAGGGTAGAGACATTATTTTTATTACTCAGAGGAAAATTTTATTAGAAGCTTGCTAAGTGGATTCGAAAATTATTGGTGTTCTCATTAGGCAATGGTAAAAATGAAAGTTCAACACAATCATCTGCTAGGGATTCTATAATTTAAAGATAAACCTAAATAAATACTCAGGAATAAACATAAAATATATATTACTAAATTCGGCGTCAAAAGTACGCGACCCTCACTTTGAACGCTCACCACACGATAAAAAAAATCGCTGAAAATTCTAGCCAGGTCTTAAAAAATTTGAAAAAATTCACAGACGCTCCTTAAGATATCTAAAAGTCAACGCAGTTTTTAAAATTTCTAAATATCAAATTTTTTGCTAATTACAGACCGTTTTCCGCAAAATCTTATCTTGGACAGGCAGGGAGATCAGTATCGCCTTCCGCCTGAGGTACCTATTGTTGTGAAATGGATACTTTTTTCCAACTCTATTTCTACGGTGTCTACTCGCCTTAAATTATTCTTAAAAGATTATTTCGTGAAATATTTATAAGATTTTTTAAAGATCATTTTATAAGATTATTAGATATTTTTATAGATATTTTTATATTTTTATAAGATATTTTTATAAGATCATTTTTTAAAAGTGTATTTCAATCAAGTTGCGAAATTGCACATTTTAAGCCTTAAACCAACTGTGAGTTTTTTCACATTGTTTAAGACTTTTAGCTGGCTTTGGAAAGTATTGAAAGTCGAAACTAAAAAATCTGCCTCCAAATCCTCGTTTTTTGACACGTTTTACATCAGCGCTAACGTCAAAAATTTTGTAGAACAGCAATATACATATCGTTCAACGCAGGAGACTTTAAGCTTTCACGTTTATCGGACTAGAATTTTCAGCGATTTTTTTTTGGAACGAGTGCCTGATTGAAATCTTTTACAAGATTTTTCAATCCCTGGAAATTAAATTCTTTAAACTGTTTAAAAATCACTCGAAGTTCTATGACATGACTTAAAATCATTAGAAAACATTTGAAACCTTTCGAAATCCGTTGAAATCGTCTTTAATCGATTAAAACTCACAGATAATAATAATACTTATTATTATTATTATTAAACCATTAAGCCATTTTGCTTTCGGGGTAGGCGTGACTCACTCGGTTTGGAAGAGAGTAATATGTGAAGAAGGGGTTATAGAATTTTTTAATTCATCTAGAATTGTCGTATTACTTATTTAAATAACATGGTCGTTCCGCAACACTGCTCTGATCTAGGTTGCTGATCAAGTGAAGATCCTCACAAAGTCGTCATGTTAGGTTTCCCACTTGGGTCCATTAGTATCCAAAGTCTTTTGTTTCAGGCGTCATTCACTCTACTGCCACCCTTTTTTTAAATACTTGTCGCCATACTTTTTTGTCCTGGCATACTTCTCTAGCTTTTTTCACGTCCATGCCTGATTCACACATTCTAACCATTTTTTCTGCAGAATCCCCTGTGTACGCTGCCACTTACTTTACCATGATGCACTTGTTTCGTTAGTCTTTCATTTGGAATCCTCTCAACATGCCGGAATCAAATACCCGATTTCTTTCCCATGCGTCAACTTTGTCCATTAGAGTTTTCCCGAATATTAAGCGCAAGAATCTTATGTCAATCGTGTTAATTTTACTCTTATTTTTGTCTTGATAGGCCCATGTCTCGCTACCGTATAGGACAGTCGGTACACATATAGAATAATTATCTATTGCCATTTGAGCCTTATTTGATATATTCTTACTTCTAATAAGGGTCTCTTCACTACCAGTAACCTTCTTACCTTCGTTTATTCGGCTATCTATCTTTCCGTCCCTAGTAAATAAGCTACTAAGGTATAAGAATTTATTAATCTGATCAATTCTGTCATCATTTAATACAATTTTGCATACTGTATTCTTAATCTTTCCTTCGAATACCATACTTTTTGTTTTGTTCTGTGTAAATTATAAAATTATTTGACGGTTCTGTTCAGTCTCTAGAAGTTATTTAAAATTACTTGCAATTTTCTGAATCACTTCAAATCCTTAATATACTTTGGAATTTCTCAAATGGAAATACTTAGAAAACATTTATATTTTTTTAACATTTAAAACCTCAAATATATCTTCAGAAATTGTTTTGAAATTTTTATCACGAATTAACGGCGAATAAGAGATTTTTCATTTTACAAAAATAGGTGTTACTCACATATCAAAGTAAATCATTTAAAATCTGCGTTAGCAAAAAATGAAACATTTCGCCATCATAAATGATCACAGACTTATTTCACAGTTGTAAAGAAATTAAAAGTTAGGAGAGGATTTAAAATTTAAATTTCACATGTAATAAATGAAGCAATTCTGAGTCATTCGAAAGCCATTCAAAAGCCAATCAGTTTTCAATCAATAATGTGAGCGAGATTTTCGAGGTATTTTGTTACACGACTTTTTTAGATTCATATATTTTTAAACGGTTTTTTATATTGAATAACTAATATTTTTGTGCTTATGATTATGTAATAGTAATTCATTATTTATGGAAGAATGTGGAATTATATATTTATAATCCTCTTTCTTCAAACTTATGCAAATAAGGCAAGAATTATTTGTTCCATAAATATTTATTCTCTGTATTAGAATTAGCTTTAGTTGCTGCAGAAATAAATGCTTGATTTTTACAAGTCAGCATACTTCAAAAACAGGGTATTAATAAAAATTTAGGTTAGTCTCATAAAAATAGCACGTTTCTGAAATCTTCCTCGTAAAAAAAGGATTTTTCTGTTTTGCTGCAGCCTCAAGCTACAATGACAGAAGCTATGGAGCTGACAGTACAGATCCCGTCTCGCTGATACCGAGCTTTCAAGCTTCCGGTGCTGACCCATCCGGAGACTACTAGACACGCTCCTTCGAAGAGATCCCTTAGTCTGATTCCGATCTCTCGAGCATCTTTTCTCGCAGTTTATTTATACCGCTTGCAATTGACTTTCAAGATAACAAAGCATTTTATTAAGAAAATTATAATGGCCTTGTCCAGGTTCACCGAAATTCGGCGAGCGCAAATCAAATATTTTCTGTGTATACCCAGACCATTAAGAAATCATTTCACCATTTTCAAGTTATTACAAATAATTTTTAATTGCGTTTACAGTTTACAGAGTTTTAAGGATCAAATGCCCATTTTTTCCCTTATAAACTGGAGTAACAAGACAAAATATTGGCTCTTTTAAATAAAACTGTTTGAAAAATTTATTTTCTATTCAAATTTTTTTCTTCTGAATTTTGTGCGTTATAACGGCATTTTTTGTAACATCAATAATAGGAAAAAATTAATAAAAATATGAACATAATTAATAATAATTATTTATTATTATGACTAAATTCATTCTCAGACTTAGGCTGGTTACAGTCTGTTTAGTTGGTACTAAATGCTCTTAAAACCAAGATCTAAGATCCTGTGTTTATATTTTCTATCATATAATAAAATATAAATAAAAATATTCATATATTATGAAAATAGAGGATTGACTCTTCATGAGAATATTTGACTTGAACAGTATTTATCATGCACCTGTGCCTTAACGTATCTCAGCCATCGACCTTATGTTGGTTCCTGGTTCGAGGTCAAGAGTTCCAAGTAGCCAGCTGTGGTGCACGAATCGTTTCTTAATTAGCCACAACCCTAATCACTAGTTCTCGGTTTCGGATGAGAAAATAGCAAGGTCAAGCTTCATTAAACTTGAAGTTTACAGTAGTTTAAATTTCCACGTGCCCATTATGCAGAAAAGAGGATAAAAAACTTGTGCATCATATCAAAATGTATGTATGAAACTTCTTATTATGAGGATTTTTGATTTTTGAGTTTGCTGGAAATGAAATTTATCAATGTGTTCCTAATTTTGTATCTTGTAATTTTTATAATATTGATATTTAAGTTACCTATAATCAGTTATAAATGTTTTTAACAGTGCACTGTCGTTTCTGGTAAAAATAATAGTCAATACGAATAAAAAACTTGCCGGTACCGAATTTTTATGCCAGTTTAAAGAAAGCGTATTTCAATTGTACCGAAGGGACTGTCAGACATTTTGGAATAAGGTTATGTGACTTAAGAGTTATTTGGTCAGTTATTGGATTTTGACCCTTTAGACGTAACTTTTTATGTATAGATCACACTTCATCGTCAATTTGCGACACAAGAATTGCCTTGTGGAAAAATATCCTGGCAGTCTGGTTATAGGTCTGGCCAAGTTCTTTGCTTATAGTGAAATTTATTTTTTTTTTCTAAGACATTAAAAAAATCATGTTTTTTCCGAAGCAATTGGAATTTATTGCTTGGCCCTCGACGTGCAGACATCTTGCCATATGACGTCACAACATGAAATATCAGCTACTTTTTGACCCTGACCACTCTGACACACTGCTAATTTTTGTCGATCAAGTGTCACAAACTGTCAACCAACCAACAACTTGCGGCTGACCAGCACATACCTAGCGGCTGACCAGTCAGTCAGGTCTGGGGCTAGCCAGAAAAAACGTTAAACTTTTGGTCAGGCCCAGCCCAGACCGTCCAGTCAGTACCAGAACATTTTTCCACACGAGTACTTTATGATAAAGGGACTTAAGAATAAGTTCTGATACCAAAAAGAAACGGTGACGATAGAACTACTTTCTGTCCAAAAAAGGAACTTAACCTCAGACACAATCTCAAAAACAGATTTTAGCGACTGTCAACGGTTATACGGAGTTTATGGCGATTCAACGGATCGAGAGAAAATGTCAGGCCGAGCAACACATTATTTTTGTTGTGTTATCGGATGCGACTCTTATTCTACTGGCTCCACTTTTGACCCCGCTCTACCCTTAATAAATTCAAAACTCCTGTTTATACGCGATCCTAACAAATAATAAACAAGAAATACTACAAAACGATATATAACAAAGAGCAAACAAACTCTACAAAACGACATATAACAAAGAATAAACAAAAGATAAACACTAAATATATTTAACAAGGAATAAAATAAAAAATTCTAAAAAACTAATTTAAAAATTTGAAAAAATCTTTAAGAAAAATTAAAAAGTTTGAAAAAATGCCGGTTATACGTGATCTTATCAAATAATAAACAATTAAAAATTTGGAAAACTTCCGATTTCACAGAAGCTTAACAAATAATAAGCAAAAAATGTTGTAAAATAAAAAAATTAACAATGAAAATATTCAGAAACTCTTAGTTAATGTCTTCTTTACAATTATGTAAATAAAACCGTTTTTTTAATTATCTTTTGTTAAGAAGTAAAATACCATTTCAGAAGCAAAATTATTAATAAAAACATTAAAAATAATTAACTATACAAAAATAACTATTAAGCAAAATTGGTTTGAATCGAAAAATGTTAACTACACAGGGGATGTTTTCTCCTTTTGTCCCGTTTATAACGATTTCGCAAACGTCCCCTCAGCATTGTAAAATTGTTTAATTCAGAAAACCTGGAGTTTTAAATATATTTTAAGTCATTTACCATTTTGATTATAAAGTCAATATAGTTAAAGATTAAAAAAGTGCTTTAGCAAATAATAATGAAACAAAAACTAAAAATTTGTATTGCGTCGAAGAAATACTGACACTATTTTCATTATTTATTATTGACATGTCTTTATTGTAATGGAGACAAAGTTTTGACAATGTATTTCACAGTATTTTTGAAGTAAAATTATGTATTTTTTAATAATTCTGGGTGGCGAAAACAGGCATTTTTCTGTAATGTCCGGAAAATAACATGAAAAAATTTCTCAGTATGTGCACATCTTAATCAAACTTTTTTTTTGGCAGAGTCTATGTATACCGATCAAAAAAATCCGCTATTTGTTCAAAAAAAAAATCCAGCTATTCATATTGAGATTTTGGTACACTTAGCCACGGCGTTTTTAATTATTCTGTCGGCATAATGAAAATACACGCAACCACTTTGAAAATCATGTTCCGGCCACAGAGGTTCGCCACGGTTTTTTAAAACTCGAGTCACTCAATAAATGACTATATATGTTCCACAGGCCAACGAAGTTCTACGAATGTACGAGTACACCAATCGTGTACCTACTCGTGAAAAATCGCCTGACGTCAAACTGGTAACGGCGCTTTATCGAACTCTCATTACCACGCGGAGTTTGGGGTGAATGTGTTTTTCGGCTTCATGTGGTCGGCCGCCACTCCCTCGTTGCACACAGAGCTTTGCCCTCCTCCTCTCGACCCGCGACCCCACCGTGGACAACCCCCTCCAGCACCATTTTGCCACCCCCTAAGCCTCATTCCCTCTTTCCCTCTTTCCCTCTTTCTCTCTTTCCATCTTTCCATCTACCTCGCGTCCACTGTCGACCATCGTTCTGCACTTTTAGTCCCCTCCATCGTATACAGCGAACCCTCTAAACCTCCTCCCGCCCCTACTTCTAGTGAACCAATAAGGGGGAGGGGGTACTAGTCGCAATAATAAACAAGTGCCGGTCGCTATGGCGACGCGTCCATCGCGCGCGAACAAAACACTGACTCTCGTGCTCTGTACTCACCGAACTTGTCGTTCTTGCTTGTTGAATACATTCTACATACGCACAGCCACTTGTGCAAAATGCATACATGTGGGATGCGGGTGCACTGTGGACGGAGGCAATCGGACGATGCTGACAAACTGGTCCGGAATCGAATTAAAACGAACCGGTGAGACTCGATCGGATCCGCCGAGCGACCGCAAAACTTTTTTTTGCTTTTTAATTTTCAGGTCAGCGGAAAGATGGCTGCAGGAGTCGTTATTGTGCATGAAGGTTTTTTGTACAAAGTCAAGTGAATTCGTAACCAAAAGAAAATATTTATTCCAACTAAGGTACTCTGCCAAAATCGATAAATTAGATAATAATTTTTTCGGCACTCTGTCTTACTGTTTATTATGAAGAAACACAGTAGTTCAACTTTCGAAAAAGTTACATTTTTAACAATAACAACAACAAAATGCGAAAAAAAAAGAAATTATACCAAAATGTTGAATTTTCAAAGACGATTTATTTTCTCCAAAAGGCCCAATTTTCAACAAAATACATACAATTTTAACTAAGTGGTTTAATTTCTAACAAATTCCATCAACTTTCTACAGAAAAGTGAAAAATTGTAGAAATTTTAACTGAAAAATCGAATTTTCTACAAAACATTTAAATTTACAACAAATACTTCCAATTTTAACCAAAGAGTTGAATTTTTATGGTTAAATTTTCAGTTACAAAAATTAATTATAAGCCAAAATCGATTGTTCAACAAAGTTATTCAATTTATAACAAAAGAGATGAATTTTCAACTAAAAGTATGCATCTTTAACCAAAAATTGAATTTTGAAAAAAGTTATTAAATTCTAAACCAATGAGTTGAATTTTCAAAATAAAAAGATGAATTGTCAACAAGACTGTCTAAAAAATTTATTTCCAATAAAAAATAATGGAATATAAACAAAAAATAAGAATTTTGCAACGAAATACTTAAATTCTCACTCGCTAAATCTGAATTAGTTAAAACTAGTTACTTTCAAAGTGTTGACTAAGGAATTAGTCAATGGGCCACTGTTAGTACCTTACCAATTGAATTAATCAAAAAATGACTAATTATTATTAGTCATTTTCGAGAACCAGCAATTCATTATTGGAATTTTTAACATAAAACATTGTCAATTCGTTGACGCATAAAAAGAGAACATTATTTTGTTACTCAAATAGAATTTCAATTATATGAGAGGGTGGATTTCAATGAAGACACGGGCTATCACAGAAATTCACGAGGAGTATCCCAGACTTTACTATCACAACGGAGAAATGGTGAGTATATAATAAATATATATGAGAAACTCGCTTGTGTTTTTTATATGGAAATAGGGTTTAGAGTGATTCACCAGCTCAGTTTTACGGAAAATAGGGAATTTTTGCATTGAAAAAAAGGTTCTATAGTTTGTACTCTTGTTATATAATTAATAATTATTTTATTTTCTGTGTAAGTGTCACGTATTAAAAAGTAATTCTGATTATGCAATTTAAAAAACGATTTTAAATGCTGTCTTAGAAATAAACATTTTTCACTTGATATTTTTGATGTTATTACTTTAAATCATTTAATGGGTTTAAAACTGCTGTGTTTCTTATAAACTGGAAACAAAGTTAAACACAAAGACTATCATGCGATTTAGTTAAATTTATTTAGAATATAGTAAAATTAATTTAAATTTCAGTTAACTTTACTGGTATTCTTGTGAATTTCACTAAACGTGTATTATTGTCTCTTTTTTGACCAATTAATTAGTAAATTTTTACTGACCAATTGGTAGATTTTAAGTAAGCAATTAGTAGTTTCGCCACCGTCCACCATGGCGACCGGCGGTGCGCCACATCTAGAGTTTGACTAATGGAATTAATTAAATGAAAGTAACTAATTCAATTAGTTATTTTTGATCAATCATCAGTTACTGCGTTTTTGCTTTTACAATCAGTCAACTTTGACTGATAATTAGTTAAATTTAACTAATTCAGATTTAGCGAGCAACTAAAACAGTTACTTTTCAAGCAAACGGTATTAGAAAATGGTTTAGGTCATATACATCACGTGTTATGACCATAACACTTTGACCCTTTCCATTCGGAAGGCTTTGAGTGTACTGGAAAAATGTACTGAGGCCGTATTTGAGCATTTTGGTGTCATTCATGCATTTCTAGTTCATTGCAAGTTTACTTGTTCTCCTTTTTTGTTAAAAAACAATCAATTTTTCAACTATTGTTTAAATAATATGCTTCACTCTATCAATTTTGTGCGTTGTATTATTTTATGTTAAGAATTCGAAAAATTAAAAAATTATTTTGTAAAATGAACTCTTTTCCACACCACCCTGCGGAGGTAGAGTATTAGGCGCTTTTTTTTAAACGGTTTACCCGATAAGCAAGTTTATTGGTGTTTCTTTCAATTAATTTCGACAAGAATGTAACAAAGTAAGGTAAACACCCCAATAATCGTGACCTATTATAGTCCCAGTAATCTTAATCCCAATTTTCTTGCTTTTTATTTAATTTGAATACATGCAATTTCTATTGGCTATTATAAAATTCTACATTTTTAATAATGTATTCAAATTATAACCAAGTTTCACGATTACTGGGACTTTCAACCTTAAATACGTTAAATATGCACACAAATGATAGAGTAAAGCCTATTATTTAAATAACTGTTTGAAAATTGATTGCTTTTCAACAAAAAGAGAGAAAAGTCAACTTTTAATGAACTGCAAATGCATACATGCCATGAAAATACTCAAATACGGACGCAGTACATTTTCCAGTACACGCAGAGCCTTCCAAATGGAAAGGGTTAAAGTTTCATGATTATAACCCGTGACATATATGAGCTAAAACATTTTATTTTATTTTATGCAGAATTTATTCCTCGATCATTTATTTTGTTGACGTTTTTTTTGCAGGATAAGTACAAAACAAGCATGTTTGAAAAAACTTTTATGGCTATTAATAGCTCAAAATACCAAAAAAATTATGTTTATTTAAAAAGAAATTACTCTTGATCAATGAAGACTAGAAGATTACATTTTTTTAGATTTACGCAGGATTTCAAGCTAAAAGTGTGTATGTTTTTTTAAAGAGTAATAACTCTTGATCAATGAAGACTAGAAGATTATATTTTTTTAGATTTACGTAGAATTTCCAGCTAAAAGTGAAATATTAAAAAAAAAACTGAACACGAGTAATTTGCCTTAAAAAGTCGGTCAAAAGCGGTCAACTTTGTGCGGCCATAACTCATGACTTATTCTGGGTTGATCAGTGCATTTTTTTAGTATTACTTGAAATTACGTCTACTCCAATTCAACTGCTGAAGTTTTTTTCGTAAAATTACCAGGTTCCAAAGTACATATACAAACTTCAGAAATGGGTTTTTTCGCCTTTTTTCCAAACATTTGGGTTTTTTGAAGGACCATAACTCGGCACCTATTTGAGATATAGATGGGGTTTTTAAGCTCAAATTTTTCAAAATTTCCTCTAGTTTAACTTCGGTGTTTAACACGATTTTTGTAAATTTTTTCAAAAATATCTCCCGGACGCACGGGTGTCATTTCTAGAAAAGTTGGAATTTTATTGAGGACCCATTAATTAACCGTTTTAGCAAAAAAAAAAAAAAAACGCGCCTTACCTACTTAATACTGTAAAAAGACCTTTTTTCGTACGAGATGCCTAAGCTAATATATTATCATCCTTTGATTGCAATATTCGAACGCTATGCGCTGAATATTTTGAATCAACTGCAAAACTCATAGTTCAAGGGCAGAATTGATTCTAAAATATGGTCCGAATCATGTGAAATTGTCTCCATCATATATACAACTACAACAGTCACTATTTCTGGTTCTAAAATAGGCGTTCTAGAATAGGCGTAACGCGAAGGGCGCAAATTATAACGGATACAATAACTGCTTTGAGTGGAGAAAGAATGCAAAGTGAGCTCAGCTGGGTTGGAGGTAATGCCAATTATATAAATCACCCGCTTCTAGCGACTTCCGAGCGCGAAGCATTCAATATTTGGAATCAAGTGCAACACTTACACTTTCAGGGCAGCAACGCTTCTAAAATAAGATCATTATCGAGTGCTATTGTGACAATCGTATATACTGTCCTCTTCTCGCAACGGCCGCACTTGATTTTGACCTTATTTTATCATCGTTGCTGCTCTCAAACAGTGAGTGTTGCAGTTAATCCGAAATATTGAGCGCTTTGCGTCTGAACATTGTGAGAAGTGGGCGATATGTATGGTTTGAACAATCGAACTTGATACTGGCCATATTTGATCATCGTAATTCTCACTAAATTTTAACGCACGATACTGATTTTGTCGTCGTCTTTGTTATCACTGCTATACAGATATACTTTTTGCTCTGATTACAAAGTGTTTAGCGCCGTATAACGTCAAAACTGTCCATTTTTTTAAAATGTTGTATTGATATATCATTGGGTCCTTATATACTAATAAATTACTAAGTTACAACCAAAACCACCGAAAGACAGTTCCCCATGCATACTGTGCAGTGTCCATTTCAAACAAGAGGATTAATTTTCTACCAAACAACTCAAAAATGGAATAACAACATTTTCAGCTGAAAAAAATTAATTTTTAACCAACAAAAAAAACGAAATATCAATGCATTAGTTACATTTTTAACAAAAGAAATTAATTTTAAACTGTGAAATGATGAATTTCAAACTAAAAAAATTAATTTTTTGCGAAGAAGTACAACTTTTGACCGAATAGATGAATTTCTACCAAAATTTTGAATTTTCGATACGAAAATACGAATAAAAGATAATTGACTTGTCAACCAAAAATCCTGTGATAATTAAACAGGAATAATTAACAGCGAATAAATCTTTTGTAGATTTGAAGCTTGATAATAAAAAAAAAAAAAATAATAAACAGGAATTTTGATATTTCATAAACTAAAGAATAATATTTTTAAAAAACAATAAAGTTCATTTTTATTACTTTAAAAATATAAGATTAGGAACCTGGAAATTTTGCTTCAAAAATAAAGTGTCAGGATATGGGTCAGAGCCCGAAGTAGTATAAGGAGACCCCACTCCCATGCTACCTGCGGAAAACTTGGACGCATAAATTCTAATTTACATAGGTTGCACCATTCTTAGCGCCTTTTCCGGAAAGGCGCTAAAATACAAGTTTTACAAATGGTATTGTTTTAAATGAAAATCGTTCCAAATTGTAAAATTTCAGATAAAATTTTTAAAATTGAACAATTTTATTAAAAAAGATGTTAAATGGTCTACCATTTCTAATTGAAAGCTTTAAAATTACACAATTTAATTTCAAATTGAAGAATCGCTAATTTAAAGAACTGAAATATAACTTTAAAAATAATTTGAACTATAGCGATGCGACTGTTTTTGTTAATTAATTGCCATGGAACTAAGATGGTGCGTATACAATATTGTGAAAATTTAAGGCTTTCGCATTTTCCCGCAAACAGGCGCTACGAGCGATGCAAACTAACTAAATCCGAAATCACGCGTCTAAGTTTCCCGGGAGTGGGATCTCGTTAGACTACTTCGTGGGTCAGAGCAAATCCCATGACACCTTCATTTGCTTATAAATTTATGATTATTTCGTGAATTTATTATTTAGGTAATATAAATATACTAATATTGCTAGGTACTAGTTATATCATTAAGATAAATTACAATTCATACTGTTAAAATTATAAATAAAGTAACGTACTTTTTTTACATTGAAAGGATTAGGTACTACTGCATGGGCGTAGGCTACTTGCGCCAATTGACCTGTCTCTAATCCCTGGTTCAAAGAAGGTTCTCTAATCCTGCGGCTTACTTCCGCTAAACCTTATACCTCTTGCAAAATTAAATAATCTCAATTTCGTCTTTTGAAATGTGCCTGAGAACTGGGGTAATAAATAATATGTACAACAGAACACTGGATGCTAATGCGAAATGGGCGGAAAATTGTAGACTATTTAGATGCAATTCTTTCAGTTTCAACCCAAGACTCTAAATTGAATGGGAAATTCTAAACAATGCTGCATAGATTTTTAAATTTAACTTTGAGAATTTGTAGGGGTGCAGTAGATTTGGGCGTGTAACGAATACAAAATTATATACCGGCCTGCAAACGCATGCTAATCATTTTACTCGCGAACTAATGCATGTTTTATTCCTCGCATCCGAATATCTACATATTTATAGAGACTTTATTAGGATTTAAATCTGAAATATACGCAAAAATAAATTCCGTAAAGAAAGGAATAATGACAAAGCCGCGAACTTACGTGCTAAAACATCAAGCTTTCGTTAATCGGAAATTTTTTGAATTGAACTCTGTTGCAATTGCACAAAAGGAGTTTGTGATTTCGTTATGTTACGGTTTTCTCCCCGTACCAAAATAATATAATAAAAATTTTAACAAAATTGCCTAAGGTGAAGGCAATTTGTCAATTTTTAAGTAGGTATTGCAAAAAATAGCGTAAATTTCAATGTTTTATTCAATTTTAGGCAATATCCGATATTAGCAACGTTTTGTAATGTTCCGACAGGCTAATTTTCAACCTGTTTTCCACAGTATAACCACAGTTTACAAGCGTATGAGGATATATTTCATATATTTACGAAACTAATGCTTTTATCACAAATAATATTGAAAATTTTTCAACTTTTTTGTTACAACTTTAAGTTCTTGCACTGTGACAGGATTTTTTAAAGATATATTCTCATAAGCTGTGTACAAAGAAAAGGGCAATATTTTCAATTTTTTTTTAAACTTTGAATTCTTGCATCTCATATTTTTATAAGCTGTGTACCAAGAATAGAGCAATTTTTTAATACTTTTTTGGTACAATTCATTTCTTGCACTGTGACATGAATTTTTTAGTTATATTCTCATAAGTTGCGTAAAAATGTTTATATATTGTATAAAAATGTAAATATCAGAGATATTATTTATCTGAAGTGGGATAAAAACGTTGGATAATTTTTATCCGATTCATAATAAAAATTATCAGCCGAAATAATGTCGATGAACGAACACAAATAAATATTCTTATGTTATTATGTATCTGTTTAATTTTTCATCTTCCTAATAAGAATCTGTAGTTTACGCCTTAATTTACTACCTCAGTCTATTTTAAACAAGCCTCCTCATCGTCGAGCTTCTAATCCTCCTAATCTGTCCCTTGCAGAGTTTTAGCGCAAGTAAGCTATGGCTCTCGACCGACTTGTAAAGGATTGGCGCAAGTAGCCTCCTCCGTACTACAATAAACCGGACAGGTTGCGTTGACGAACATCTGTCTCTTCTATTTACAATAAAATATTTTTAACGTTTGTTTTTTAGTGACTCGAAGTCTTGAAAATATCTTACGATAGAAATATTTTTGACTAATCATAACCCCTCCCCATAAAAGACTGCATAGAGAAATCGTTTACACCATCGTTATTCTTATTTACTGACTTTCGAATAATAACAGAGGCACAAGAAAAAAAAGGTTTTGTCCACCAGACGAGATGAACATTTCTACACGTGTTTGAGCTCGCTGAATCCGAATCCGGGGTTGGTTTGACTCGGCCAGGTCGCATTTCGTTCCTCACATCAAAAAAATGATGAAAGTTGGAAAATTTATGGAAAACCCAGAAAGCAAAGCGGTTATATGTTTTCAGGGTCACTGAGTTCAAATGTATAGGTCATTTGACTCGGCGAGGTCGCATTCCATTCATAACCTTGAAAAAAATGAATTTAAATACCGTAAACGCCCACCTGAAAGACAGCGCGCCTTCGCTGGCTTCGTTACCTCAACAAATCTGAGAACGAATCATTCTACACAACCCCTTTCGGGGCAGTTGTCATCGTCAGACTATCAGTCAAGGCAGCAGGATTTTGTGCTACAGACTGATATTCATGCTCAAAAAATTACTAAAAAGTTCTATGTACCGGACGCTGAATAGAAACAATTGATGTCCGACCTCGCCGAGTCAAATGACCTTTAAATTTGGACTCAGCGACCCTGACAACATATAACCGCTTTGCTTTCTGACTGTTTGCATGAATGTTCCAACTTTCACCATTTTTTTGAGGTTAGGAACGAAATACGACCTAACCGAGTGAAATTAACCCCGGAATCGGATTCAGCGACTGTCCACGCGCAAAGTCCGTGTCTTTACGCGTGGGAGTCTTAAAGGGTTTAGAGTTCACGTAGGTGTACAGGATAAAGCACCGTAAGTTCGTTGAAAAACACCAGAGTGCATATATTTTAATCAAATTCACAGTGAAGCGAATTTTTAGCACTGCCTTTGTCGCAAACCAATTAAATTCTCTGTCACAATACAACACAAGTTAGTCACTCAAGAGCTTGTCAGAAACTAAAGTTTACATATGAATCAATCAAAGTCGCGTTGTTCTGATGATTCTAAAATCTTATTCGCTACGCGACAGCAACCACAAAAATGGATAGAAATGATTATCTCGTCTGGTGTATAAGACCTTTTTTTCGTGTGCCTGTATAATGAGGATAAAAATATTTAAAAATACAGTATTAGTCATTTGACCTTTTCAAGATTGATTGCTGCACAGGTAGCTGCGATGAAAAATAATTTCAAATATTTTTTATCATAATTTTTTTTTTTAGTTGATCAGATTTGAATAAAGCTATAGGTTTGTGATAAAGTAATGTATTGTTGTGCACAATCCTACTAAAAAATTGCATTAAACAAAATTGGTGTTTTTAATTTATTCCAGGTTACGTGTTACAGCTCCGATCGGCTTTGAAAGACATTGAAATCGAACTTTTTTCACTGCCTAATCGGGCATTCAAATAAAGGACAGAAACGGTATTCTTAGGTATTGAAAGTTCTAATAACTTTGAATGCAAGTCTTCGTGCCGGACTGTGCATGGCAACATTATTGAAAGTGAGGCAATATGTGAGATTACTCACATATTGTTATATATTTGGCAGTTCTGCCAACTACCAGAATTGTTTGTTTGACTGAATGAATTAGTGAAATTTCACTAATTCAGAATTAGAGAGTATATCACTTCAAAAAAAAAAAAAAAGAATAGTGAAGCTACTACTATGAGAATTTGTATTCGTCCCATAAATTTATTATGCTGGACTGTAGAAAAATACCTAGAACCTTGGGGAAAATCTGCACTCTGAAAAAAGTAGTTGGAAATTGCTGCATTTATCAGTGAATATAAAAATATAAGTGATCAAGGTTGTAATTTTCCCGTGCAGAAATTGCCAAATATTTGCCTTATTTCAGACTTGGGCCAGATCGGGCACACAGTTTTGTGGATGTTAAATTTGGCCACCTCTAGATCCCGACTTAACAGCCAATCTTAACAGTAGATGGCGGCCCATTAATTCCAAATCTTCCAAGTTTCAATGTCATGTGTCAAACGTGAAAAATATTTCCATTAATAATTGAAAAAGTGATACGATAAGTGAAAAAATGCCAAACGCGAGCACAAGACGAGTGCGTAGGCATCGCATACTTCCAAATATTCCTGACTTACGTGTTAAATTTTATAGTAGGCAAAATCAAGTAAGTTAAGAAGAAACCTAACCTCGAAATGAGGTTTTTTATTTATAGGAAAAGTAGCAGAAGTAACCTTCTTATTGTAGTACAGTTGATTTTATACAAATAACCCAAAGAGCTAGTGTTAAATCATAATCCGCTTATTTCAAAATAACTTTTTACATTTAAGTTGAATATAAAAATTGAAATAAAAAATACCCGGTAACAAGCGTTGCATTCAAAATAATTAATATTTTCAGATTTCAGCGTAAAAATAAAGATTATTCTATTTTTTTGAATGCGCGATTTTTCCATCTGT
>JAAAKG020070116.1:0-20618 GCA_010014905.2 Druon quercuslanigerum
GTTTTGGATTCCTTAAATTATCTGAATTCCTTGAATTTAATTAATACCTTTATTTCTGTAAATTCTCCGGATTCATTAGATTCTGTAAAATTATTATATTCAATGAAATCTGTAATTTTATTGAATTCTGTGTATTATGTAAATTTCTTGAATTCTATGAATTCTCTAAATTCCTTGAATTCTGTAAAGTACTTGTATTATCTGAATTTCTTGAATTCTCTGAATTCCTCGAATAGAACTTATCCCTTGTACTCAATACATTCCTTGGATCCTCTCAATTTATTGAACTCAATTAATTTAATTGATTTTTATTTAATTTAGTTAATTAATTTATTTTATTTCATTTAATTGATTAAACTGGTTAAATGAATTATCTAACTTACTTGAATTATATTAAATATTTGAATATCACTGAATTCTCTAAAATCCTTGAATTTCTTAATAATTCAGAATTTCCTGAATTCTTGGAATATTTTCAATTCTCCACATTACTCAAATTCCTTAAGTGTCCTTATATTAGTAAAATTCCCTGAATTTCATAAAATTTTTGAATATCCTGAATTCAATGAATTAATTGAATAATCTGAATTTCTTTAGTATTCTTAATTCCCCGAATTCCTTGAATTTTTGAAATTGCTGAATTCTTTGATTTTTCTGAAATCCTTTATTTCTCTAAATTTCCTGAAAACTTCGAATATTAACATAATTTAAATATTTCTAAAAATATTTTTTAATTGAAAATTTAACCTCTATTTTTGGCCAAAAATGGATCTTTTTAGTTAAAAATTAAAGTACGCTGTTGAAAATATATCGTTGCAATCCAATTTATTTAAAAAAAAGCTTAAAGTTTCGTTCCATGCAGTCCCACTCAACCTGAAATATCTAATTCATGAAAAAGTGCAAACCACGAATTTCAAGTTCCGCGCCAAGCTTAAAATCGATAGTCGACATGGACCTTTCGATATATATCGTTTTCACCGCACATGGCGGATGGCGCCCGTGTCATACCCATGCCATGGCACGGACCGGACCTACCGTAAATTAAAAATAAATTCCTCCTAAAAAAAAGTAGTCTTGTGTGTCAAGGAAATTCCCGAACCCTAAAATCGGATTTTTCGGAATTTCGAAAAACTTCGTACCACAAAAAATCGGTTTAAATGTGAAGGATAGAGAAGAATGAGACCTAATTGTTTTACTAAGGTGGACGCGGCGGGGGTTTGACGTCTCGGCAAGGCAAGGTACTTTGCATGTTTACTTTTACTCCAAAACCGGTGTCGCTGTCACTTTCTTTTTCAATGAAATCACAACTGCCCACTTCTAGGCATTTTTATGCAATCGAATTTCGTCTTTACGGGGGAATATTCAATCTCAAATGTACAAATTCAACCTTGGCTGGAAGACTTGTGACGAAACCAGTTGTTTTTTTTAAGTTTTTTTTTGTAAATTATTTATCCTAGTCACAAAAAAGAATATATAAAGTCAGGAAGTGACTTAGAATTTCGGTCAAGACGTTAAAAAGATGTTAGTGGTTTTCAAACGTTACTAGATAGATAGAAACTATTTCTTTTTAATTTTGACTTGTTTGTTTATTTTTACGAAGTTTGATCAAATTTTTGTTTGTTTTTTTCGACTTAAAAATTCGAATACAAAGAATTATGCAAAGTGTGGAAAAGTTTTAAGTACCTGAAATTTGGAGGTATTTACAATTTGGAAGTGATTTAAAAAAATACGGAAGTGTCTCAAATTTCTGTTCCGTAACCAGTGTTAACTTTCTTTTCCAGGAAAATCTCGAACGTTTATATTACGTAGTTTAATTTTAGATTATTTGGAGATTAGGTTGCTTTTTTCAAATTACATTTACAATTTTGAAAGTTACAATAAAAAAAAGATTAATTTCAAATTAAATTTAGTGAATTACTTTAATTTTTAATTAATTAAAGTAAATTAGATTTGTGTTAAATTTTTAGTTAAAAAATTAATTTTCTATCAACAAAGACGAATTTTCAACAAATAAATTTAATTTTAAAATAAAAAAGATCAATTTTGAACTAAAATAGTTCAATTTTCATTAAAAAAAATTAATTTTCTACAAAAAAATAAGGTTTAACAAAATACATTAATTACCGACGAACCAGTTGAATTTTAACATAAAAAAGATAAATTTATAACAAACGTATTTTAATTATTAACCAAAGCAGTTTAATTTTGAACTAAAATAGTTCAATTTTCATTTAAAAATAAAGGAATTTTCAACCAAAAAGATGAATTTTGAAAGTTGATTTTCTACAAGGAGCTCAATTTTAAAATTAAAAAAGATAAATATACAATAAAAATATTGGAATTATTAACCAAAAAGATAAATTTGAAACTATAATAGTTCAATTTTCATTTAAAAAAAATCATTTTTCAACCAAGAAGAAGATGTTTCAAGTATAAAAATTAATTTTCTACCAAAAATAAGAATTTTTTACCAAATACATTAATTTTCGACGAAACAGATGAATTTTAACATAAAAAAGATAAATTTATAACAAACGTATTCTAATTATTAACCAAAACAGTATAATTTTGAACTAAAATAGTTCAATTTTTATTTAAAACAAATTAATTTTCAACCCTGAAAGATTAATTTTCAACAAACCAAATACATTTTTAACCAAAATGGAATTAATTAAATTTTCAATTATAACAGTTTAATTTTTCAGTCCTACGTGCAAAAAAGGAAACATAAATATTCAGGAAATGAATTAAAATTTCGGTCTAGAAGTTACAAATATTGAGTTTAAATTTTGATTTGGTTTGTTTTTTGTGACGAATTTTGATAAAAATTGTCGAGAAGTTTTAAGTGACCGAAATTAGGAAGTGTTTATAATTTGGAAATGATTTAAAAAAATGCGGAAGTGTCTTAGATTTTACGTTCATAACCCATTTATTTAATTGTTCGCTTTTATATCGTTCGTTTTAAAAGAACAATTTTTAATACAAAATTCAAATTTCTAATAGCTATTTATTTTTTTATTTATTTGTTTATTTTGGAACAGAGAATTTTTTACATGCAAAGAGATTTTTTTAAAGAATTATAATTTGGATTTAGTAGATATTTAAAAAAAATTCTTTTCCAAGACGGAATTCGTCACAATTTGAAAGATCCCTCTTCTAAATTTTAGATAAAGAAAGTACTTCAAGCCTTTTTTCAGAGTACAAGTAGTGTTTCAAAAAAGAAATATTTCTAAACTATAATCGAATTTTTTACATTGCCCTTGCGAACTATTTTTTTTTTTTGTAAAAATGAAACTACTTGGTTAAAATTTTTTTTTTTTAAGATTCATCGTTTTGATTAAAAATGCATTTCTTTGGTTGAAAAATAAGTTGTTTGATTGAAAATTTTTTTTTTCTTTGGATATTTTTTGGTTGAAATTTTTTTTAAACTGAAAATATATCTATTATACCTGTTGATTATTTTATAAATTTAATTAAAAATTCATCTCTTTGGTTGAACATTCATTTTTTGACTACAAATTTAATTATTCCATTTTGGGTTGAAAATTCTTTTTTTTAATTTGAAAATTCCCCAATTTTGTTGAAAATTTGTCTTCTTTAATCAAAATATCAACTATTTCGTTAAAACTTCTTGTAAATTGTTAAAAAATTGTATCTTGGTAAAAAATTATTTTCTTTATTTGAAAATTAATCTCCTTGTTTAAATATTCATCAGTTTGGTTAAAATGTTATAAATAAAAAATTACCCTGTTTCAAATAAAAAAAGAAATTGAACGTAAAAAATTCCCCCCTTCAATAAAAATTCGCCAAAGAAAATATGGCCTCTTTCAATTCTGAAAAGATTGAGAACCAAAATGTCCCCTTTTCCCATTCGAAAAAAGTTTAAAATTAATGATTTTATTTCGGCTGAAAATAATTTTGTTCTTTTTTTTAGTTCAAAATTAAACTATTCGGTTAAAAAATTGTCTTCTATAATTAAAACTTAAACTATTTAGTTCAAAATTAATGTACTTTTTGTTTGAAAAATGGTATTTTTTGTTAAAAAATACATCTTTTTGTTTAAAAGTTAATATTATTGTTGAAAATACACGCTTTTTATCATCTTTTTCCTTGAATGTTAATCTTCTAGAAAAATTCTTCATTTGGGTTAAAAATTCAACGATTACAGTTAAATATTTATCATTCTAGTTGAAAATTCATCTTTTAGGTTGGAATAAAAATTATTTAGTTGAAAGTTAAACTTTTTTTTAATTGATGTTTTTAGTTGAAGATTCATCGTTTTAATTAAAAATTAATTTATTTCGTTGAAAAATGAGCTGTTTTATTGAAAACTTTTTGTTTTTTAAAAATGTTATTGGCTGAAAACATTTTTCAAAACTTAAAATGTAATATTAGGTATTTCAACAAAAAATACGAAATTTTTACCAAAAGGGATGAATTTTAAAACCAAAAAGATGATTTTTATACCAAAAATAGTCAAATTTTCAAACAAATAATTGAATTATTTAAAAGAAATTGAAATTTTTATAAAAAACAGATGAATTTTCAGTCCAATTTGACGAATTTTCAACAAAGAAATTTAATTTTTGACCTCTTGGTCGAACTTTCAAATAAAACATTGTTTTAATAGAAAATTCATAATTTTGTTTGAAAATTGAACTATTTTCTCAAAAATCCATTTTTTGTTGTTGTTGAAAATTAATTCGTTCAACTGAAAGTTAAATTTTCCATTTTTGGTAAGAAATTGACATTTTTTAGTGAAAAATTCCATTCTTTTGTTTAAAATTCAACTTTTTCTTAAGAAGTCATACTTTTTTGTCGAAAATTCAATTGTTTTGTTAACTATTCGTCTGTTTGGATATAAAATTTTACCTTTTAGCTTAAAAATTGACTTTTTGGTAGAAAAGTCTACTTTTCTTAGTTAAAAATTCAACTTCTTTCTAAAAGATTCATCAGTTCAGTTCAAAATTTAACTATTTGGTTGAAAATGCAATTATTTATTTTTTATTTTAATCTTTTTTGTTTCAAATTTTGATCATTTGATTAACTATTATTTCTTTAAAAATTTAATTTTTTGTGTGAAAACTAATGTTTTTTTAGTTTAAAATTATCTTTTTGTTTAAAAATTCACCTTTTCAGATTGACAATTCAAACGTATGGAAAAAGCATCTGTTTTTGGTTGAAGTTCAATCTTTTTTATTTAAATCTTGGAGGATTTGGTTGAAAAGTAATCTTTTTTGATTGAAAATGGTATTTTTGTTATAAAATTTACATTTTTTGGTTGTCAATTAAAATATCTTATGAAAATATTCAATTATTTTGTTCAAAATTCAATTATTTCGTTAAAACTTCAACTATTTCGTTAAAAAAGAGTCTGATTTTATTTAAATTTCAACTTTTTGGTTGAAAATTAATTTTTTAGTTTGAAAATTAATTTACTTCAGTAAAAAGGAATCTTTTTGGTTAAATTGTTGTTGTCGAAACGGTACCTTTTGTAGTTGGTAAATAAATTTTCTTCTTAAAAATTTATCTTTTTTGACTGAAAGTTCAATTGTTTGGTTAAAAATTAATATATTTGGTTAAAAATTCAACTAATTGTTCAAAATTCATCTGTTTTGATCGAATATTCAAGAATTTCGTTAAAAAATAGTATTTTTTGGTTGAAAAGTAATCTTTTGTGTTAAAAAATCATTTCTTGGGCATTTGTTTTTCGTTGAAGTTGAATCTGTTTTGCTTGGAAATTCAACTATTTGGTTTAAAATGCGTCTATTTGGTTAAAAATTTAACAGTCTTGTTAAAAATTCATCTTGTTTTTATTGAAATTTTAACTATTTGGTTTAAAATTAATTTTTTATGCTGAAAATTCAATTATTTCATTGAAAAGTAATTTTTTTGTTTAAACAATTTTTTCGTTAAAAATTCACATTTTTGGGTTGATAATTAAAAGTCTTATAAAAATATTCAATTATTTTGTTGATAAATTCAACTAATTTGGTTGAAAATTAATTTTATATATTTAAAATTCAACTTTTTGTTTGATAAGTAATTTATTGGGTTGAAAAGTACACTTTTTAAATTGAAAATTATCTTTTTGTTAAAAATTCAACTTATTAGTTTGATGATGGAATTTTCTTTAAATCGTCTTATTTATCTTTATTTATTGTCTTTTGAAAAAGTTGTTTTCCAGACTGTTTGTTTTTCACTTAAAAATTCATTTATTTTGTTGTAAATTTGTCGTTTTTGTTGAAATTTCAACTACTACAATTTTTTAGGTAGACAATTTCTTTCCAAATTTCTTCTTTCTGGCTTGAAAACTCAACTATTTTATTGAAAATTCGTCTTCTTTCTTTCAAAGTTCAACTTCTTTGTTGAAAATTGTTTTTTATTTTATTTTAATAATTCAATTATTTCATTGAAAAGTAATATTTTGGATTGAAATAATGTTTTTGTTAAAAATTTATCTTTTTGGGTTGATAACTGAATGTCTTAGAAAAATATTTAATTATTTTGTTGAAAAATTCAACTACTTTGGTTTAAAAATTAATTTTTATTTTAAAATTCAACTTTTTGGTTCAAAAGTAATCTTTTTGTTGAAAATCCAAATCCTTAGGTTATTAATTGAACTTTATTTTTTTTAAATTGTATTTTTGACTTAAAAATTCAACTAGTCTGTTCCAAATTAGTCTGTTTTTATTAAAATTTCAACTGTTTGGTTGAAAATTAATTTTTTTATTTTGAAAATTAATTTATTTCGGTGAAAAGTCATCTTTCTTAGTTAAAAATTATATTTTTGTTGAAAATTCACCTTTTCTAGTTGATAATGAATTGTCTTTGTAAAAAGTTGTCTTAGAGGCTATTTGGTTGTTACTTATTAACTAATTGTTCAAAATTCGTCTGTTTTGATCGAAAATTTCAGTATTTCATTTACAAGTAATCTATTTTGATTTAAAATGATCTTTTTGCTAAAAATATATATTATTTGCTTAAACATTAAACGATTTGTTTAAAAATTTATCTATTTTGTTGCAAATTTGTCGCTTTTGTTGAAATTTTAACTACTTGGTTGTAAATTTAACATTTTTGTTAAAAATTCGTCTTGTTTTTATTTAAATTTTAATTGTTTAGTTAATTATTATTTTTTTTCTTAAAAAATTTAACTTTTTGCTTCAAAAGGAACTTTTTCGGTTTTAAATTAATCTTTTCTCATTGAAAATGATGTTTTCATTGAAAATTAAATTTTCTAGGTTGATAATTGAAGTGTCTTTAAAAAAGTTTTAAAAAATTTATTATTTATAAAATTCAATTATTTCTTTGACAGGTAATAGTTTTGATTGAAATAATCTTTTTGATAAAAATTAAATTTTTTGGGTTGATAATTGAAAGTCTCATAAAAATATTCAATTATTTTGTTGAAAAATTCAACTAATTTGGTTGAAAAGTAAACTTTTTTAGTAATTATTATCTTTCTGTTAAAAATTCAGGATTTTAGGTTCATAATTGTCTTATAAAAATATTCAATTATTTGGTTGAAAAATAAACTATTTTGTTAAGAATTCAACTTATTTTAAACAATTTGCTGTTTTTATTAAAATTTCAACGGTTTGGTTGACAATTAATTTTTTATTTTGAAAATTAAATATTTTGTTAAAAAGTGATCTTTTTGTTAAAAATTCAACTTTGTAGGTTGTTAATTAAAATTAATCTGTTTTTATTACAATTTCAACTGTTTGGTTGAAAATTAATTTTTTATTTAAAAAATTCATTAATTTCGGTAAAAAATAATCTTTTTTTGTTTGAAATTGCCTATTTGTTGAAAATTAACCTTTTCTAGTTGATAATTGAATTGTCTTTTTAAAAAGTTGTCTTCCAGGCTGTTTGGTTGTTACTAATTAACTAATTGTTTAAAATTCATCGGTTTTGATCGAAAAACCAAGTATTTCGTTGAGAAGTAATATTTTTGGTTGAAAATGATCTTTTTGCTAAAAAATCGATCATTTGGTTAATAATTACACTGTTTTGATAAAAATTACTCTATTTTTTTTTAGTTGAAAATTAATTCCTAATTTTTTAAAATCAAATGTTTGGTTGAAAGTGCTCCTGTTTTTTTATTTAAGTTTAATCTTTTTTGTTTGGAAATTTAACTATTTGGGAAAAAAAGCGACTACTTAGTTAAAAATTTAACAGTTTTGTTCGAAATTGGTCTGTTTTTTATTTAAATTTTTAACTGTTTGGTTGAAAAATAATTTTTTAAACAATTTTTTTCGTTAAAAATTCACATTTTTGGGTTGATAATTAAAAGTCTTATAAAAATATTCAATTATTTTTTTGATAAATTCAACTGATTTGGTTAAAAATTAATTTGTATATATTTAAAATTCAACTTATTTGTTTGATAATGGAATTTTCTTTAAATCTTCTTTATGGCTAGAAAATTAAACTGTTTTGATGAAAATTCGTCTTCTTTGTTTGAAAGTTCAATTGTTTAGTTGCAAATTACTGTTTTATTCGGAAAAATCGACTGTTTTATTAAAAAGTAATCTTTTTTTATTAAAAATAATCTTTTTGCTACAAAAATCACGATTTCAGGTTCATAATTGTCTTATGAAAATACTTAACTGTTTGGTTGAAAAAATAAGCTATTTATTTAAAAATTCAACTGTTTGGTTGAAAAGTAATTTTTTATTTTGAAAATTCAACTTTTTGGTTGAAGAGAAAATTAATTTTGTTAAGAAGTACAGTTTGTTTATTGAAAATAATCTTTTTGTTAAAAATGCAACTTTTTATTTTGATAAAAATTCGTCTGTTTCATTGAAAAGTAATCTTTTTGATTGAAAATAATCTTTTGGTTAAAACTTGACGATTTTAGGTTTATAATTGTCTTGTAAAAATATTAAATTATTTGGTTGAAAATCAATTTTTTATTTTGAAAATTCAAATTTTTGGTTGAAGAGTAATCTTAGTATTGAAAATTCAACATTTTATGATTAAAATTGACATTTCTTATCAAAAAATTGTCTTTCAGATCTGGTCTCTTCAAAATTACTCTGTTTTTATTGAACTTTCAACTGTTTGCTTGAAAACTAATTTTTTATTTTAAAAGCTCATTTATTTCGGTAAAAAATTATCTTGTTTTGTTTAAAATTACCTTTTCGTTTAAAATTTACCTTTTCTAGTTGATAATTGAAGTTTTCGTTTAAAAAATTGTTTTTCAAGCAGTTTGGTTCTTACTAATTAAACAATTGTTGAAAATTCGTCTGTTTTGATCGAAAATTCAAGTATTTCCTTATAAAGTCATCTTTTTTGGTTGGAAATGATCTTTTTTATTGAAAAATGGACCGTTTGTTTGAAAATTAAACTATTTTGCAAAACTTTGTGGTTGAAAATTAAAGTTCTTTTTCAAAAATTCAACTGTCTGGTTGAAAAGTAATCTTCTTAGTTGAAAAATCATTTCTTGGGCTGAAAACACAACTATTCTGATGAAAATTCGTCTTCTTTATTTGAAAGTTTACTTGTTTGGTTCAAAAGTAATATTTTTATCGGAAAATTCAAGTGTTTCATTAAAAATTAATAATTCTGATTGAAAATAATCTTTTTGTTAAAAATTCACGATTTTAGTTTTATAAAAATGTCTTATAAAAATATTCAATCATTTGGTTGAAAAATAAGCTATTTTGGTTAAAAAATCTACTTATTTTTAAACGTTCTCTTGTTTTTATTGAAATTTCAACTGTTTGGTTAAAAATTAATTTTGAAAGTTCAACTTTTTGGTTGAAGAGTAACTTTTTGGTTGAAAAGTAATCTTTTTATTGAAAATTCAAGTTTTTAAGATCATAATTGACATTTCTTTTTTAAAAACTGTCTTTTAGATCTAGCATGTTAAAAATGAGTCTGTTTTTATTGAATTTTCAACAGTTTGCTTGAAAATTAATTTTTTTTTTTGAAAATTCATTTATTTCGGTAAAAAGTAATCTTTGATTTTTTAAAATTTTCACTTTTTCTACTTGATAATTAAAGTTACTGTTTAAAAAGTTGTTTTTCAAGCTGTCTGGTTGTTACTAATTAACCAATAGTTGAAAAATCGTCTGTTTTGATCGAAAATTCAAGTATTTCGTTGAGAAGTCATCTTTTTTGGTTGCTAATGATCTTTTTTATTGAAAAATCGACCGTTTGTTTAAAAATTAATTTTCTATTTTAAAAATATAACTATCTGCTTGAAAATTAATCTTCTTTATTGTTGAAAAGCCATTTCTTTGATTTAAAAACTCAACTATTTTCTTCAATTTTTGGTGTGTGTTTTGTACCAAAAGTAATTAAAATTAATTTTAAACCAAACCTTTTTTTTATGCATCCGAAAGAAAAAGGTATAAGAGTGAGGCGAAAGTGAGGGAATTTCGAAAGGGTGATTTTTTATCATCCCCGTGTTAGGAAATCTAAAAGAGATTTGTTTTCAGATTGTTCTGTCTGGTGTTGTCGGGTAGCGACAGCAACCAGGCGTTTACGGAAGTCCTTAATGCAAATTTAATGGATTGGAAAATTCGGCTACGTGAAGGCATGCCTCTGAGTCCAATAGTCCACGGAGTTCCTCCTGGAATATCCGGAGGGATGAATCCTGGTGCAGCTTCGCAAATTACGCCGACGAGTTGCACCCCACCACCTGCCTATCACAATATCAATCTTCCTCTAGAACATCTTTCCATCTCGGCAAGTGATCGGGGAGCTCCACCTTCTTACGAAGAAGCAATTGATCCCAATGGTAATTTATTTTATTCACCAAAAACCAAAAAAAAATCATTTCTTTATTTAAATTTTTTTTTTAAATATGTACAAATGTAAAAAAAAATATCCTTTTGTTTATACCTATTCCTGAATTGTCTTGAATAATTTTGAAATATTTCAGGGTATATTCAAAGATTCCGAGAAATTTTTAATATTTTTTAATCGCTTGAAGGAATTTTTTGAGATTTAAAAAAAACTTCTGAGGCGTTTTCAAAAGCTTTTAATTTGAAATATTTTCAGAAATCTTAAAAGATTCCCAGGAATTTTTAATTTATTTCCATAATTTTAAGGGATGTTAAATTATTTGAAATATTTTAGGCTATAAATGTAATTTATTAGATTTTCTAGAATTTCACAGGATTTTATCACATTTTTTTAACGGGATTCAACAAAATTTTAGGGAATTTAAAGAATTTATTCAAGAGAAGTGAGGTATTTCGTTGATTTTGAAATATTTTAATAGTTTTTAAATTAGTTTTTAGAATTTACCCTAAATGCTTTTTAATTAATCCTAAATTCTTTTTAATTCTTTGAAATTCTTTTTTTTTATATTTTTAATTCACTTGAATTATTTCAAATTTACTTCATTTAGTCTATTTTTAAATTAAAAATTTTTATTTATTTAATTGATCCTGAGAATCATTTGATAAAATAATCAAAGAATTTGAAATATTTTAGGGTATTTTAAATGATTCTCAGGTAATTTAAAGATGTTTCAAAAGTTTTCTAGGGATTTAAGAAGATATCAGAGAATTTGAAATATTTTAGCAAATTTTAAGGACTTTTAATATTTTAATGGATTTCAAAAAATTTATTTTTATGAAAAACAGATTTCGTAGGGTTTTAAATATTTTATGCAATTCATTTTAAATTTGCCCTGAATTCTTATTAATTTATATTTTTTTATTGTTAATGTATATACTCAAATTTGGTTGAAATCAAGAAAATTTTGTTTCCAATTCATTTGAATTTAACTTTATTTTTTTTGCATTAATTTTTTTATTTTGAAATAAGTAGGCTTTCAAAGATTAGTTTTTTTTAAATTTTACCTGAATTCTTTAAAATATTTTGGAATTCTCTTGATTTTTTTTACTTTACTTGAATTCTTATCAATTCTCTCAATTCTATTTAATGCAATAGATTTTTTCGATTTTTAAAGTTTTTTTTTAATTGATCCTAAATTCTTTTAACCTCAACTAGAATTCTTCGGCATTTCATTAAATTCTTTTGAATTATCTTGTATTTTTCTAAGCTTATTTATAATTTACTGAATTTAATGAAAGTTTTTTTATATTCTTAAATTTTTTTAAATTTATTTGAATTTGTTTAAATTCAAGAATTTCTCTTGTTTACCTTAAATAATTCTATATAATCGTTTCATTTTTACGGAAATAATTGGAATTTTTGGATTTTTAAAATGTTTTCCAATTCATTTGAATTTAACTTGGATTATTTTAAAGTATTATAATTTTATCCTACATTTTTACCCTTTTAGCGCAAAAAAGTACCCTTTCGTAACTTTGACGAAATTTCTAAACGATTTTTTATTTAAAAATATTTCAATAAATTTCAAACAAAAGGTAGGGTTTTTTGTAGGTTTTTAGAAACGATTTAAGATTTGCAAAAAATAGGGATCACTGAAAAATCCCGAATAATAAATTTACCGAACCGACTGTAATGGTCTACAATCTGCAAAAATTAAAATTGGATAAATGAAAAATAGCCGTTTTTATACAAATTATTAATAAAGGTTCAATAAATTAAAGGAAAAGGTTATTCAGATTTAAGAGAATAAATAAACCTGTTTTGAGAACATTATTCATTTTTTTACCAAGTAGTAGAATTTTCAACTACTAAAGATAAATTTTGAACCAAATACATAAATTTTCAAACAAATTTTCTACTAAAATTATACGCATTTTTAAATCAAATTATTGAATTTAAATTTTCTGTTCAAAAGATTAATTTTGAATTAAAAAAAATTAATTTTTCCATAGAATAGTTGAATTTTTAGCCGTAGAGATAAATTTTCAACTAAAGTAATGCATCTTCAACCAAATAAATTACTTTCCAACCAATTTTTTAACTCAAAAAAGATAAATTTTTAACGCAACATTGAATAGTTCATATTCCTACCTAAAAAGATTTTAATATTAAATAAAATACATTTGGTTTCAAACAAAATATGCGAATTTTAAATAAAATACTTAATTTTGAAGTTGAGAAATTAATTATAAAAAACTTGTCAATAAAATAATTCAATTTTTATCGAAAGAAATGAATTTAACAAATAATAAAAAATTTAAACGAAAACGAAATAGTTCAGTTTTTAATTAGAAAAAAATTTCTAACAAAAAATATGTTTAACAAAGTAAGTACACTTTTTAAAAGTATTTGAATTTTTAATGAAAGAAATACATTTTTAACCAAAATAAATGAATCTACAATCAAGAAGAATATTTATCTTTAAAAAAGTCCAATTTTCAAACACATAATTGAACTTTTAAGGAAAAAGATCAATTTTCGGAAAAATAAAAACGAATTTTTAAATAATTAATTAAATTTTTAACCGAAAAATTATTTTTTGTCCAAAACATTAGTTGTTGAGAATCAAGATTATTTTTACAGACAATGAGACGAATTTTCAATAAAATACATTAATTTTCTTCTAAATGGTTGATTTTTAAACTAAAAGAGGAGAATTTTGAAGCAAAAATGGACCATTTGAATTTTGAATCTGTAACAAAAAGAACGTAAAATGTAATAATTAATATTTTCACCAAAAAATGTTTAAAATTAAAAGCTGTCGAATTCAACCAAAGTATCTGAACTAGAAAATTCCCGAATGAAAAAAATTAGAATTATTTTATTATGAAATTAACTAAATTATTACAATTATGATTATATTACAATTAACAATTTTTTTAATCATAAAGTTTTTTAAAATTATTTATATTCAGGGATTTTTATAGTTTGGATATTTTATAATTCGGTAATTTTCTTTCGGGAATTTTCCAATTCGGTAATATTATACATTATTTGGGAATTTTTTTATTTGATAATTTTATTTTTCGGAATTTTTCAGTCGTCGAAAAATAAAATTTTTGACAATGTAAGATTCCTGACAAAAACATTAAGAATTATAGAATATCCGCCGAAAAAATTCCCGAATTTAAATAATTAGACTTGGTTTTTTACGAATATTATTTATTTATTAAAAATGCAATACTCAAAATGGTATTAAAAATTTTTTTTTAATGTTTAAAGTTTCTAGAATTTTTTTTCGAATTTAAAATTTAAATTTAAAAAAAATTTCATCCAGAAATATATGTTTGTCATTTATTGTTATCTTAAATTCAAAGAAAAATTTTAGACACATTAAACATAATTTTTTTTTAATTAGAGCATTTGTTTATTATTTTTTTAATAAATCAATAATATTTATAGAAATAATTGTAATTGTTTAAATTTTCTGTCCGAAATAATATTATTCGGAAATTTAAATATTCATGAATTTTAAAAATCGGATTTTTTTGTTGCATTTTTTAGTCGTCCCTCTTGAACAATAAAATTCCTGAGTAATAAAATTTCCAAATTATGAAATATTCGAACTAGAAAATTCTGAAATTTAAAACATTAAAAACATTGATCTTTAATAAATGTTCTTCGTTTTACAAAAAATCAAATATTTTTATCAAAGAGCTTAAAATGTTTAAAGTTTTGTAAATTATTATATTAATTTAAAATAACAATGATTGTATAAAAAAGGCATGCACAATTTATTTAAAATCGTGTGAGCTGCGAATGAAAAAAGAATTTTCTCTTTAATTGTTCTTCGAGTCTAATAACACCTTCCAAACTTCAATTTTTAAAACACATTTTGCATTGTTTTTTAACAAAACTGTGCACATTTTCAAACAAAATTTTTCATTCAGAAATCCATTTTTTGAGCTATTATTATTTTAAATTCAAACAATAATTTAAAAAAATAAACATTAATAAACTCGATTCTTTGACTAAAATATGTGACTATTGTATTTGTAATTAATTAATAATATTTAAAAAAAAAAAATATTTTAAATTGTTTTCTGTCGTGAATTTTATTATTTGTGGATTTTCTAGTTCATAAATTTTACAGTGTCGGGAATTTTATTTTTTGGAATTTTTCAGTTCCGACTTTTAATAAAAACAAAATTAATACCTTCTTCAGGATTTTGAAAGGTTTCAAAAAATGGTTTTAAATTTTGAAATATTCCTCGGAAAATTTAAAATGATTTTTTACCTTGGATAATTAATTTTAAAAGAATATTTAAAAATATTTACAAAATTATCGAATCAGAATATGGAAGACTTTTAAATCAACTTCTTTAAAATTACTGGATTTAAAAAACTTTGAACCATTTTAAAAGATTTTTAGAAGTTTTTAAAAAATTTTGAAAATAACTTAAAATTTGAAAAAATTTAACAAAATTTAAAACAAAATGTAGATTTCCTTACGTTTCTGATAAAATTTTGTTAAGATTTCTCGGAAAATTTTTATCTTTTTTTAATGTTTTAAATTAATTTTAAGAGAAAAGTGAACAAATTTCAAAAAAATGCAAAAAGATTTCAAAAACCGTCAAATCAATTTAATCGGTATTTCGAATTTTCGAGAAAAGTGCAAAAATAATTTAGAATTTAAAAACAAAAATTTTAATTTAACAAATTGTGCATTTTTGTCGATTTCTAAGAAAAAATATAAAATCTTTTTAAGGATTTTGAAAGGATTCAAAATAAGGAAAAACATCATAAGATTCCTCTGAAAATTTCAAATGATTTTTTATTTTTTTAAACGAATGTAAAGAAAATATTAAAAAAGATGTTAAGCCATTTTAAAATTTTGAATCTTTTCAAATACTTTGCAATGTTTTAAAATTTGCAAAGAAGATAGCTGTTTTTTTCTTAATTTTGCGTATATTTTTACATTAAAAGCTTTTTAAGAATTTTGAATGATTTCAAGAAGATACAAAATTTTCTTAAAGAAAATTTCAAATGATTTTTTATTTTTTTAAATTATTCTTAAGAATATATTTAAAAACATTTTAGAATCTTTCAAAAGATTTCTGAGATTATTGAAAAAGAATCTCCAAGACTTTAAGATTTTTGTTATTTTGCATAATTAAAACAAAATTTAATGAAAAATGCAACATAGTTTTGAATCATTAAGAAATTTAAAAACAATTTTGAAAGGTTTTGAAAGAATGCCAAATTTATCTTCAAATTCCTAAGAAAATTAAAAATGGTTTTTCAATTTGAAAAAATAATTTTCAGAAAATATTGAAACATATTTTCAGAATTGTCAGAAATTATTCTCGAAATTCTAGAGCAAACTTTTTTATTTTATAGGATTTAAAAAATGATAAGAAAAATTTAAATAAGAGAGGTTTTTAAGCGCTTGAGGAAATCTTGAAAACAATTAAAAATTTTAGAATAATTCAACAAATTTCAAACATAATGTAGATTTTTGAAGATTCCTAACACAAAAATTATCATCTTTTTAAGGATTTTGAAAGGTTTTGAAATATTAAAAAAATAGTAAAATTCATCGAAAAATACATTTCAAAAGATTTCCAAATCTATAATTTTCAAATCTATTTAGAATTTTAAAGAAATTTTTTAAAAATAATTTGAAATTTTAAAAGATTTCAACAAATTTACAACAAAGTGTATATTTTTGAAGATTTTGAATTAAAATTTTGAGGTTTTTTTTTTATAGATTTTCTATTTTGAAAAATTAATTTTAAGAGAATATTAAAAAAAATTTCGAAACATTTTAAAACATTTGCAAAATTGTCAAAAAAGAACCAGGAAGATTCTAATTCAATTTTTTAAATTTTGCTTAAATTTTTTCAGAATTCAAATAAAAAACATAAGAAATAGTTTAAGAATTTTGAAAGATTTCAAAAGAATAAAAAAATTCTTCTTAAGGTTCCTAGGAAACTTAAAATGATTTTTATTTTAAAAAATCTTTTTACAGAGTGTAATTAAGCAGATTTGAAAACATTTGAAAAAATTGTTCGAAAAAGAATCGAAGAATTAAAAGTTTAAAGTTCAGTTTAAAAGATATTTTAGGCATTTGAGAATTTTTTAAAGAGATAACAAATATTTTAAAGCATAGAAAGATTTTGGAAAGTTCATCAAATATTTTTGAACCACTTTTTTTTTTATTTTATCGAAACCTTTATACATTTTGATTTAAATTTATTGTAATCTTTTTTAGTTATTTTCGAAAATATGTCAAAGCTTCTGATTTTTTCTGAAAATTAATCAAATTTTTCCTAATATATCTTTTTTAATTCCTGCAAAATTAAAAAAATTCCTCAATATCTTGCAGATTTCTTTTTTGACAAATTTTTAAAATCTTTTTCAATTTTCTTTTTAAATTAATTTTTGTGAATAAAAAATATTTTTCAATTTTCCTAGAAACTTCAAGAAAATTTGCTTGTTCCCTTAAATACACGATTTTTGTTCTAAAATCAGTTTTGAAATTTTAGGAAATCATTTTAAGTATTTTGAAATATTTTTCACTTTTTCTCTTGAAATTAATTTTTTTAAATAAGAAATTATTTGAAAATTTTATATAAATTTTATTTAAAAAATTGTATTCCCTTAAAATTTTCCAGATTCGTATCTGACCATTTTTTTAAAATCTTTTGATATGTTTGGGAATATTTGTAAATGTTCTCTTAAAATTTGAAAATCTTTTACTTCAAAAATCTTCAATTTTAGATTTTTATTTTTAGGCGTACATTTTTAATTCAAATAATTTCAAAGTGCAGTTTTAAAAACTTCAATAATTAAAAATTAAAAGAGTTTGAAGTTGAAAATTTTGAATAAAAAATATTTTTATTTTAACTACTGTAAAGACAAATAAATTATTTTAAAAATTATTCTGTACTTTAAGTATTAAAAAGTGATCAATAATTGGTTGGACAAAACGATTCTAAATCCGTTAAAAATGTAGTAATTTTCAGATTTTTACCTTAAAACTTAAGCTGTTTTAATACGAAAGTCTTAGCCATTAAAAACTGGAAACTCCCGATTGAAACTTTATAAATTATTTTAATCATAAAAATAGCTTCATAATTATATATTCGTAATTAAAGGCTTGTATTAAGTTTAAAATATTATTTCAGTCTAAAATATATAATTTTCAAGCATTCAATTTGAATTTGTTTAATTAAGAAGAAGAACAGCTAATTAATATTTATTTGAAATTTTCAAAGAGCTTTTAAACTCTGAACGTTAGAATTTTAATTGTTCTATTTGAAAAATGTTTATTTTGTAAGTGAAAGTAATGGATTTTTAGGTATAAATAACAATTGAGAACTTATTATTTGTAGAAAAAATTTTAAATGATTTTAAATAATTAAAAATGTTAACCCTAAGTTAAAACAAAATGTAGATTTTTGCAGATTTTAAATAAAAAATTGAGAAGCTTTTCAAGAATTGTGAAAGGCTTGAAAAGAATAAAAAAATATTCTCTTCAAAATCATAGAAAAATTAAAAATTATTTTTTATTTTGAATCATTCTTTTAAGAGAATATTTAACAAGAATTTTAAAAGATTTCAAAAAAGACATTTTTTTAAATTTTCAAGATTTTCTAAAAATTGTAAGAAAAATTCGAAAAACATCTTTAAAAATGAATCTAATTTTTCCTACAATATTAAGAAAATCGCGTAAATTTTCAAAAATTTCCTTAAAATCTTCCAGATTTTTTTTTGACAATTTTGGAAACCTTTTAAAATCTTTTAAAATAGAATAATTTTCCATTTTCCTAGAAATCTTAAGGATATATTTTTATTCTTTTGAAGCCTTTTAAAATTCTTGAAAAACTTTTACATTTTTTATTTGAAATCTGTAAAAATCTACGTTTTATTTTTGATTAGGCTGTTGCTATTGGCACCGAAATTTAGAATTTAAAATTAATTTTTAATCAATTCAAAAATTAAAATGACTAAAAGTTTTTTCTCCACAGAATAAGCAGTATTTTGTTAAAAATTTAGGAAAATTCGATTCATTTCAAAAGATGTTTAGAAGTTCCTCAAAAGTTTCAAAAATAATTTTTGTTTGTGAAAAAATTTAAAACAACTTCTAGATTTCCTAATACTTTGAAATAAATTTTTTCAGCTTTTGAAGGAATAAAAAATAATTTAACTTCTAATTTAGGAAGTGTTCAAACTTTTTTTTCAATTTTTAAAGTTTCTAGCTTAAAATTCTATAATTTATAAGAGTTAAAAATTCGAAACTTTGCTGTTTATCTCCATTTCATTGAACAGTTAGTACTTAACATCCATTTTATACACCTAAATTATTGAGAATTTGAATACAAAATTATTTAATTCAACAACTTTTAAACTTTATATGTGAATAATTAAAATGCTTTAATTTTTAGTTTATTTTTTATTTAAATGAAAAAAACCGGGAAATGATCGGGAATTTTTTTCGTCGATTAAAACGGTCACCCTGTTTCTTTTAAACCTTTCAAAAATTTTATAAAGCTTCAAAATTTCTCTTTCCTTTTCTAAATGTAAAAATAAATTTTAAATCTTTCCTCTATTTTTCCTAATTTTTCGTTAAAAAAAAACCCTTTTTTTAGTTCTTTTTGCATTGCGTTTAAGGTTATTTAAATATAATTAAATATTTCAGCTCCTCCTCCTTCGTACGATTCGCTTTTTGGACGAATGAGGGAGGCACACAAGGCATCAAAAGGAATTTTCGAATTCTTGAAAAACATCATCATGCTTCTTCTGGGCACAAGTCAGTATTTAAACGAACTGAAAATTAGTTTAATTTAATTTAAGACAAACGTCTAGATATAAATATTTATTCCATTAAATTCTACAAAACCTAAGGCTGGTAATGAGATAGGTTGGGGGGGGGGGGGTCGGAGTTAGGCTATCAAAATATTAAATTGATCTTTAGAATTTAGAGAATTTTTTTTTCTAAAAGTAATAGAACGATTCCAGATGATGAATATTTTTGTGGAAAATTAATCTTTTTGATTAAAAATTTATGTTTTTTTCTTTGAAAATTAAACTTTAATTATTTTTCTTAAAAGCTAAATAAGAAAGTATTTAAATTCTCAACTAAATATTTAAATTTCTAATAAAATATTTTTTTGAAAAATTAGTTTGTTTTTTAGGTGGAAATTAAATTTTTTTAACTAAAAATTTTAATATTCCAGTTTTGGTTTCACAAAAAATTGGTCTTCTCTCGAAAAAACGTGGATTTTTTGCTAGGATTTGAGTACACACACTGCTTAATTTTCGAACCGATTTGAAAAATAAAATGCTGAACTTGAAGAATAATTCATTTTCTCTTTTTTTATAATAGTTGCATACACAATATTATTGGAAATAAAAATATTTAACCAAAAATGGCATAGTTAAATTTTTATTAAAGAGAATTAAAAAGTATATATCATAAAGTAGTTTTTACTTTTTGACAAGTAGTTAAATTTTCAGCAAATTTACAAAAAAATATAAAATTTTTAAGAAAGTAGTGGAGTTTTAAAACCGAAAAGACGAATTTTAAACGAAATAATGAAATTTTTACCAAAATTGTTCAATTTTAAAACCGAGAAACAAACGAATGTTTTAGAGAACAGTTAAATTTTCGACAAAAAATATAATATTTGTCTAAAAGACATGCATTTTAAAACCAAATAGACGACTTTTCAACAAAATAATTAAATTTTTACCAAAATTGTTGAATTTTAAAAGCGAGAAACAAACGAATGTTTTAGAGAACAGTTAAATTTTCGACAAAAAATATAATATTTGTCTAAAAGACATGCATT
>JAAAKG020070116.1:29892-41274 GCA_010014905.2 Druon quercuslanigerum
TTTTGTTTTTTATATTTTTATTGAGTTGGAAAAGGAAAAATTTTGTTTCTCAATCTTTTTTTTGAAATTTTTGTTTTTAATTTTTTCTGAATTGGAAGAGGGAAAGTTTTTGTTTTTTATATTTTTGCTTAGTTGAAAAAAGAAAAATTTTGTTTTTCAATTTTTGCCCAATTGAATCAGGCTATATTTCTCTTTTCGAGATTTTATTGAAGAGGGCAAATTTTGTTTTTAATCTTTTTTGGAAATTTTTATTTTCAATTTTTATTTGAATTGCAAGAAGGAGATTTATTGTTTTTTTTATATTTTTATTGAATTGGAAAAGGAAAAATTTTGTTTTTCAATTTTTTTTTGAATTTTTTATTTTTAATTTTTTTCTGAATTGGAAGAGGGAAATTAAAAAATATATATTTTTATTGAGTTGGAAAAGGGAAATTTTTTTTTTTTAATTTTTGCTCAATTGAATAAGGATATATTTTTCTTTTCGAAATTTTATTGAAGGGGGAAATTTTTGATATTCAATCTTTTTTTGGAAATGACTATTTTTAATTTGTTCTGAATTGGAAGAGGGAAATTTTTTGCTTTTAATATTTTCATTGAGTTGGAAAAGGGGAAATTTTAAATTTTTGAATTAGAAGAGGGAAAATTTTTTGTTTTTTAAATTTTTATTGAGTTGGAAAAGGAAAAATGTTGTTTTTCTATATTTTTTGGAAATTTTTATTTTTAATTTTTTCTGCTTTGGAAGAGGGAAATTTTTTGTTTTTTATATTTTTGTTGAGTTGGAAAAAGAAATTTTTGTTTCAATTTTTGCTCAATTGAAATAGGCTATAGTTCCCTTTTAGAATTTTTATTGAAGAGGGCAATTGTTTATTTTCAATATTATTTAGAAATTATTATTTTTAATGTTTTCTGAATTGAAAGAGGGACATTTTTTGTTTTTATTATATAAAAAAATCAAATAAATAAACGTTGAAATCCACTTTTCAGGGTCCATGTGGGTCTACAAAGAGTACGAGCCAAACTACGACCCCTCGCTCGGGAAATACTGCAATAAAACCCTCTATTTATTCGCCTTTTGGCTGATAACTTCAGTTTACATTGGACTCGGCGTCATTACAGCCGGCCTCTGTAGCATTTCCGTCGCCAGCATCGCGTTCGAGAGACCGCCTCCAGATTTGATGTGAAATTTGCTTCAGCCGCCGACTCTGAGAACCAGGTCAACTCGACACACGAGGACCTGAAAAAGTCGGTTTTCCCCCAGGAATTAATTTCAAATTGGGCCGAAACTTTTCTGATTTGAAATCGATTCTTTTTCGCGCGTATTTTTTACGCAACTGTGATTTCCGAATCGTTTTTGGAATTCATTTCTTTGTGCCAAGGGAACAAAGAGTCCGGGCCAGTCGATAAAATTTCTTTAAAAAAGAAATAAAGACAGAAAAAACATTTCGATCGGTCGGGGCTCGAAAATTATTTGTAGAAATGACAAAAGAACATTGTTTTCTCAATTTTGGCTTCGCGAGAAATTGAGGAAAGGATTTTTTGAAACCTAGGATCTGATGAAAAATAAGAAATTATATATATATATATATATACATATTTAACGCTTGATCAATTTTTTTTGTTTTGTTTTTATTGCGAAAGACTGTATATCGAATCGTATGTGTGTAATTTCCTCTCGTCTTTTCTATCCGTCCCTTTTTTTGATCTCTTTTTCACGTTTTTCCTCGCTCGCCGAACCCTTTTGTTTGGGAAGAAAAAGTTGTGAATTGGAAGAAAAAAAAAAACATTGAGGTTGTGAAAATGGAAAGAGTTCTGGTAGTTTAAAGAGAAAAAGCGACAAGAGGAAACGCACAAGGGATCGAGCTGAGAACTGTAAATATATTTTATTTGTAATATTATATGTAATTTGTAATTTGTAATTTTGAATCTCTATTTACCAATGTATAGCATTTATCTACGGAATTAGGTAACGTGGAGTCTCGATTTTTGGGATAAAATCTCAATTTTTAATGTCTGTAACACAAAAGAAGAGAGCGAAGGCTCTAGTCGTTGATATAATTTCTTAAATAAACGACTTTTTTAATCTCAAAGCACGAGAGCGAAATTTATTCTGTATTGTATTTAATATTTAATTATTTATATTTTATGTAATATTTTATTTAAATTGATTGAAATTAATTTAAATAGGTTTACAGTGAAAATTTTAGGTAAAAACTAATTTAGTGTAAATATAAATTAATTAATAATTTTTTTAATGAACTTTAGTTCAAAGGTTATAAAATAAAAAATTTTAAACTAAATAATTTAAAATTGATTTGTTTGAAATAGATATTGGAAGAGGGAATTTTTTGTGTTTTAACATTTTTATTGAGTTTAAAAAGAGAAAATTTTAGGGGCCCTTTCCTATTTTCATTATTTTTATTCAGTTAAAAAGGATGCATTTTTTCTGAATTGGAAGAAGCCATTTTTTATTTTTAAATTTTGAATTAATTTCAAGAGAAGAATTTTCTTATTTTTGGTGATTAAAAAAACATATTTTTATTAAGATGTTAGAGAGAATTTTTTTTGTTTTTCATTTCTTCTAAATTGAAAGAAGTAATTGATGGGGTCTATTTTTTAATGTAAATCTTTTTTGGACATTTTTATTTTCAATTTTTGCTGAATTGGAAGAAGGAGATTTTTTGTTTTTTATATTTTTATTCATTTGGAAAAGGGGAAATTTTGTTTTGCAATCTTCTTTGGAAATATTTATTTTCATTTTCTTCTGAAAAAAAATTTATTGAGTAGGAAAAGGGAACATTTTCTTTTTCATTTTTTTCTCAATTAAAATAGGCTACATTTTCTTTGTAGAATTTTTATTGATGGGGACAACTTTTTATTTCCAATCTTTTTTGGAAATTATTATTTTCAATTTTTTCTGATAAATAAGAGGGAATTTTTTTGTTTTTAATATTTTTATTGCGTTGGAAAAGGGGAAATTTCTGTTTTTTTTTTTAGA
The DNA here is from genome assembly GCA_010014905.2 of Druon quercuslanigerum. NCBI lineage: Eukaryota > Metazoa > Arthropoda > Insecta > Hymenoptera > Cynipidae > Druon > Druon quercuslanigerum. The sequence continues at coordinate 32,888 of JAAAKG020070116.1, forward strand.
TTTTTATTGAATTGGAAAAGGGGAAATTTTGTTTTTCATTTTTTTCTCAATTGAAATAGGCTATATTTTCTTTTCAGGATTTGTTTTATAATATTTTTTTAATAGTAAATTAATTATATTGTTGGAAAATTAATCTTTTTGGTTTAAAATTTAATTATTTTGTTAAAAAGTGATCTTTTTGGGTTGAAAATTTAACTGTATTATAGAATCCTTAAATATTTTTTTAAAAATTAACTTTTTTGTTGAAAATTTATATTTTCGGGTCAAAAATTAAAATGTTTTGTCGAAAATTCGTCTTTATGGTTTGAAAATTCAACAATTTTGTGGAAAATTAATATATTTTGTTGAAAATTTGTCTTTTTTAGTAGAAAGTTAATTTTCTTCGTGGAAAATTCGAATTTTTGAATAAAAATTATTTACTTAAGTTCAAAATTTTAATATTTTTTTGAAAATTCGTATTTTTTCAGTTGCAAATTAATTTCTGTAAACTCAAAATTGAACTTTTCAATTTTTTTGTTGAAAATTTACCTTTTTCAGATAAAAAATTGAACTATGTGGTTGAAATTTCGTATTTTTTGGAAGAAAATGATTCTTCTCTGTTTAAAATTCATCCTTTTATTTTTATTGAGTTGGAAAAGAGGAAATTTTTTGTTTTTTATATTTTTATTGAGTTGGAAAAGGACAAATTTTGTTTTCAATCTTCTTTGGAAATTTTTATTTTCATTTTCTTCTGCATTGGAAGAGGGAAATTTAAAAAAAATATTTTTATTGAATTGGAAAAGAAAAAAATCTTGTTTTTTAATCTTTTTTGGAATTTATTATTTTCAATTTTTCTGAATTGGAAGAGGGAAATTAAAAAAAAAAGTGTTTTGAGTTGGAAAAGGGGAAATTTTGTTTTTCATTTTTTTCTCAAATGAAATAGGCTATATTTTTTTTAGAATTTTTATTATAATATTTTTTTAATAGTAAATTAATTTTCTTGTTGGAAGATTAATCTTTTTGGTTTAAAATTTGATTATTTTGTTAAAAAGTAATCTTTTTGGGTTGAAAATTTAACTACAATAAAGAATCCGTAAATATTTTGTTAATAATTAACTTTTTTTGTTAACAATTCATATTTTCGGGTCAAAAATTAAAATGTTTTGTCGAAAATTCGTCTTTTTGGCTTCAAAATTCAACAATTTTGTGGAAAAGTAAATTTATTTTGTTAAACATACGTCTTTTTTGGTAGAGAATTAATTTTCCTGGTGCAAAATTAATCTTGATATTTTCAATTTAAAATTTAACTATTTTGTTGAAAAGTTGTCTGAAAGTTGAAGCTTTTGTAAAAACTTTATTTCTTTGATTGAAGATTCATCTTTTTGCTGTAAAATTGAACTATTTTACGGAATCTTAAACTATTTTGTTGAAAATTAACGTTTTTGTTGTAAATTTATATTTTTGGATCGAAAATTTAATTCTTTTGTTAAAAATTAGTCTTCTGAGTTTAAACATTAATTTTTGTAGCTTGAAAATTCAACTATTTGTACAAAAAATTTTTCTTTTTTGCTGGAATATCCAAGCAGTTGATCACAAAGTTCATCAAAAATTAATTTATTCATAGAAAATTCTACTTTTTGATTAAAAATTTGTCTTTTTTATTGAAAGTTTATTCCTTATGTTGAAAATTGAAATTTTCCATTTTTTGTTGAAAATTTACCCTTTTAGATAAAAATTTAATTACATATATTGTTGAAATTTCGTATTTTTTGGAAGAAAATTATTCTTCTCTGTTAAAAATTTATCGTTTTGGTTAAAAATTTAAATATTTTATTGAAAATTTAATTATATTATTTACATTTGAAAATTAATGTAACATTTGTCATTTCAATTAAAAAAGATGAAATTTTTATCAAAAGACATGGATTTTAAAACAAAAAAAAACGAATTTTCAAATAAAAAAAGTAATTTAGAACCAAAAAAGATGCCACTGAAAGTTTTCGGTATAAAATACTTTACTGTAAATATAAATTAATTAATCATGTTTTTAAATGAACTGTTAAAAGGCTGTAAAATAAAAAAATTAATACTAACCGATTTAAAATTAAATTGTTTGAATCATCAAAAAATGTTTGAATTGCAGAATTCTATTTAAAAAAATGGAAGCAATTTTGATATTTTAGTTTTTCGAAATTTGAAGAGGCAATTTTTTGTGTTTTATGAAGCCAATCTTTTTTGGAAATTTTTGTTTTCAATTTTTTCAGATTTGGAAGAGGGAAATTTTTTGTTTTTAATATCTTTATCGAGTTGAAAAAGGGGAAATTTTGTTATTCAATTTTTTCTCTATTGAAATAAGCTATATTTTCTTTTTAGAATTTTTTTTGAAGGGTGCAATTTTTTATTTTCAATCTTTTTTTTTCAATTGGAAGAGGGTAGTCTTTCATATATAACATTTTTATTGAGATGGTAGGAAGGAATTTTCGGTATTTAATTTTTAATGAATTGGAAGAGGATTTTTTTTAGATGGACCGAAAATTTTGGTGCTCAATATTTTTTTTTTGTGTTCAAGGACAAAAATTTGATCTCAATTTTTGGCTGAATCGAAAAAGGGAAATTTTAAATTTTAGTTCTGAATTGCAAGAGAGAAATTTTTAATATTTTTAATAATTGATTAGTATTATTTTATATGTTATATTTTCTACAACAAAAATCAAATTTTTTAACAACAAAGTTAAATTTTCAACAAAAACAATCAATTGTTGACTAAGAACAAAAAAAAAAATAAATTCAAATGAATTTCACTATATTAAAAATAAATCAATGGAATTGGATTGAGTATTAGGTAAATTTTGAAATAATGAAATAAATTAGTCTGAATTTCATAGAATTTAAAATAATTGATCTGAATTAAAGTGAATTTTTATTAATTAAAATCCCGAAACATAAAATTCCTGGAAAAGAGAATATTCGAACGAGAAATTTCCAAATCTAAACAATTTAAGAATTGTTTTGATAGGAAATAAAATAAAAATATATATTTAGTGAATTTAATAGATTGAAAAAATTCAACGAAATAGAATTTATGAATGAAATTTAAGACAAATCGATTCAAAAACATAAGAAATTCAAGGTAATTCAGAGGAATTCAAATAAATTCAACTGTAGATATTCAATAAAATTTAACTGAATTAAATAAAATTCTAATGCAATCAAGTTAATTTAAATTTAAGTAATTAAAAATTATTTAAATAATAAGTTTAAAGTGAATTAAATTTGATTTGATGCAGAGAATTATAGTGAATTTAAATTACTTTGAATAAATAACAATTTAATTAAATTGGGAGTAATTCAAAAGAATTTATTTTATTACATGATATGAACTATTTTAATTAATTTTAAAAATTAAGACATATACTCAGGCTTTTTTAATTAGAAAATGTATCAAATATTTTTTACATTTAAAAAAGAGAGTCTTCGTAATTTTCAGATTCGCCTTGATATTCTGCTTCTTCATAAGCTAAATATTCTTCTTGGTGCATCCACGGTTCGTCACATTTATCAGAAAGAGATTCAAGAGAATCCTAAAATGAGAATAAAAATCGGAAATAATTATGTAATTTTCAAGTTTTTTATTTCATTTCTAATGCAATTAAAATTTCAGGTTTTAACAAACCCTAGTCCCATTCCCATTCCCCCTCCCCTACTACCCCCGACGTAATTAATTTTACACCCTCATTTTATCTTACTTCCTCTACCTCTACTGCCCTCGTTTCCCTCACTGTCCCATCTCTCATTTCCTCTACTTCTTCCCTTATTTCCTCTCACTTTCCCTACTCCCCTTCCCTTATTTTCTCTCAAATTTCCTACTTTCACTCTCCTTGATTCCCTTCAATTTTCTTACTTCTCATTTTCCCTATTTCTTTTTCCTTTATTTCGTCTCACTTTCTTCACTTCCCTTGCCCTCATTTTATCTCAGTTCGCCTACTTCTACTACCCTCGTTTCCCCTCAATGTCCCATCTCTTATTTCCTCTACTTTCCCCTCCTAATTTCCCCTTACTCCACCCTTGTTACCTCTCACTTTACTTATTTATATTGTCCTCATTTCCTCTTACTTTCCCCACTTCCACTTTCCTCGTTTCCCTTAAGTTTCCTCACTGTCCCTCCGCGTCTTTCCCCTACTTTCCCTATCCTGATTTCCGCTCCTTCATCCCTTATTACCTCTCACTTTCCTTACTTAAACTTTCCTCGTTTCCCCTTTCTGCCCTATATCTCATTTCCTCTACTTCCCCCTCCTAATTTCACCTTATTTCCTTTTACTCTCCTTATTTCCTCTTACTTTCCTTACTTCGACTTTTTTTAGTCTATCCTTACTCCCCCTTCTCCCATTTTCCCTACTTAGATTCCCCTTGTTTCCTCTACTTCTTTTGTCTTTACTTACTCTCACTTTTCCCACTTTCCTTCCCCTCATTTTATCTCACTTCCCCCATTTCCACTGCCTTCGTCACCACTCCCTTCCCCTTCTCCCTATTTTCTTCACTCCTCTTTCCTAATTTCCCCTACTTCTCTCCTTATCTCGTCTCATTTTCTCTAGTTTCCCCCTCCTTATTTTCTCTCACATTTCCTACGTTCACTCTCCTCGATTCCCCTCACTATCCTTATTTGTTCTCCTCATTTCCCCTACTTCTTATTTCCTTATTTCTTTTCACTTTGCCTGCCCTCCTTCCCTTCGTTATATCTCAGTTCCCCTACTTCTGCTGCCCACGTTTCCCCTTAATTCATCATCTCTTTATTTTCCCTACTTCCTTTATCCTAATTCCCCTATTTCCCCTTTCCCCTATTTCCTTTCCTACTTCGCCTTCCCCTCGTTATATCTCAGTTCCCCTACTTCTGCTGCCCACGTTTCCCCTTAATTCCTCATCTCTTTATTTTAACAACTTCCTTTATCCTAATTTCCCCTATTTAACCTCTTATTTCCCCTTTCCCGCTTTCCTTATCCTTAATTTCCCCTCCGTTAATTTTTCCTACGTACATTCTCCTTATTTCCTCTACTTCTTCTCCCTTTATTCTCTCCCACTTTCCCTACTTCCCTTTCCCTAATTTTATCTCACTTTTCCTACTTTTACGTTCCCCGTTTCCCCTCATTGCCCTGAGTTGCCTTGAGAATATAGAAAATTTTAAAGAAGCTTTCTTAGATTGAAAATCAGGAGTAGAATATTCTGATTCGATTAATTAAAGGTCATTATTAGTCGTTGATTAGAGAGCGTCGCGTCGGAAACGAACATCAGACTTTATGAAAAGAATTCTTTCAAAAAATCAAAAATTGAATGCAACCCCCTTTCCTGTTAGAATCGCAATTCAATTTTTTAATGAAAAAACTATCTGAAATGTAATAAAAAATTTAACCTCTTCTTGTAATGGCATCGGTTCAGGTGGAAGTAAATCCGGATCGAAAACTGTGACATTCCGAGCCCTCCATACAGCAAAAATTCCCTCTTTCAGGGGAATTGGTTCCTCAAATTTCGGTTTTGACATTTCTCTATTTTCCTCTGAATTTTCGAGTTCATTTACTTGTTCCTGAATTCAAGAGCAATTTCAATAATAATTTCTGAATTCAAATTTATAAAATTGTTACTAATTAAAATTCAGTTTTAATTTTCAAATTTCAATTCATAGTAGTATTGTGGACATCATAATCAAAATTTTATCAAACGAGAGATAATAGGATGATTTTTTATGAAAATCGGGGGTTAATTCATTTTAAATCAAATTAATTTATATATATTTAGCGGTAAGTTTTCACGCCAAAAAAGTCGAATGGTTAGAAAAGAGTTAAATTTTCAATAAGAAGGTTCATTTACAGTAAGAAAGATGTATTTTCAATCAAATTATTGAATTTTCAATAAAAAAAGGTTAAATGAATTAATATAAATACATGAACTTTCAACTAAAAGAAGTCAATTTTTAACTAAAAATTAAAACGCATAGTTAAATTTTCAGTTTACAAAATTAATTAAAAAAATGAGAGCATTAACCAAAGAGAGATATTTTCAAGCAAGAAGTATAATGTTCTACCAAACAGTTAAATTTTTTTTTACCAAAAATTGAGTTAAATAGTTTAATTTGAAGTTAAAAAAATTATTTTAAAAAAAGAGTTTTAACCAAATAGATAAATTTTCTACCAAACTGTTAAATTTTTAACTAAAAAGATAAATTTTCAACTAAACAAGTGATTTTTAAAACCAAAAATTAAATTAAATAGTTAAATTTTCAGTTTACAAAATTAATTTTCAAAATAAAAAATGAGTATTAACCAAAGAGAGAAATTTTCAACCAAACAGTTAAATTTTTTAGTAAATAGATGAATTTAAAACTAAACAAGTGACTTTTTCAACCTCAAATTTAATTAAATAGTTAAATTTTCATTCTGAAAAATTAATTTAAAAACAATCATAACTAAATAGAGAAATTTTGAATTTTCAACTAAAAAGGAAATGAACTTTCAACTAAAAAAGTTATTTTTTCCACCAAATATTGAACAGTTATATTTTTAGTTTGCAAAAGTAATTAAAAAATAAGAGCGTTAACCAAAGAGAGAAATTTTCAAACAAGAAGTATAATTTTTACCAAACAGTTAAATTTTTGACTGAAAAGATAAATTTTTCAAATAAAAGAATGGTTTTTTAAAACCAAAAATTGAATTGAATAGTTAAATTTTCAATTTACAAAATTAATTTTTGAAAAGAGTGTTAACCAAATAGAGAAGTTTTGACCAATTGTTCAGTTTTCAACTAAAAAGATGAATTCTCAACTAAATAAATGATTTTTTTCAATTAAAAATTGAATTGTATAGTTAAATTTTCAGTTTACAAAATTAATTTTAAAAAAAGAGTGTTAAACGAATAGAGGAATTTGTTACTAATAAGTTAAATTTTAAACTAAAAAGAGATGAGTTTTCAACTAAAAAAGTGGTGATTTCAAACAAAAATTAAATTGAATAGTTTAACTTCCAGTTTACAAAATTAATTTTTAAAAGAAAAAATGAGTATTAACTAAAGAGAGAAATTTTCAACCAAAAAGTTAAATTTTTAACTGAATAGATGAATTTTAAACTAAACAAGTGATTTTTTAAACCTAAAATTAAATTAAATTGTTAAATTTACACTCTGTAAAATTAATTTAAAAATAGTCCTAACTAAATAGAGGAATTTTTAATTTTCATCCCAATAGTTCAATTTTCAACTCAAAAACTGTATTTTTTCAACCAAAAATTCGATTGAATAGGTAAATTTTCACTTCACAAAATTAATTTTGAGAAAGAGTGTTAACCAATTAGAGGAATTTTGACCATATAGTTAACTTTTCAAATAAAAGTATGAATTCTCAACTAAACAAGTGATTTTTTTCAACCAAAAATTACGTTGCATAGTTAAATTTTTAGTTTACAAAATAATTTTCAAGAGAAAAAATGAGTATTAACCAAAGAGAGGAATTTTCAACCAAACAGTTAAATTTTAAAATAAATAGATGAAATTTAAACTAAAAAAGTAACTTTTTCAACCAAAAATTGAATTAAATAGTTACTTTTACAATATACAACATTAATTTAAAAAGAGTCCTAACCAAATAGAGAAATTTTGAATTTTTTAACCCAATAGTTCAATTTTCAACTAAAAAGGAATGCATTTTCAAATAAAAAAGTTATTTTTTCAACCAAAAATTGAATAGTTACATTTTCAGTTTGCAAAATTAATTAAAAAATAAGAGAGTTAACCAAAGATAGAAGTTTTTAAGCAAAAAGTATAATTTTCAACCAAACAGTTAAATGTTTGAGTAAAAAAAAACTTTAAAAAAATGAAAGTAGCATTTTCAACATATTTAGAAATTTCACCAAATAGTTGATTTTTTAATGAAGAAGTATAATTTTTAACCGAATAATTACATTTTCAACTAAAAAGTGATTTCTTTGACCAAAAACTGAATTGTATAGTTACATTTTCAGTTTAAAAAATTAATTTTCAGTAATTTAATCATTTCAATGATTAAATTTATAAAACTACGACTAAATAAAGTTGAATAGTAATTTTAACATTTAAATTTATGAAATTAAAAGGTACTATTTAAATTTCATTAATAACTTTTTAATTTCAATTTATCAAATAATTATTGCATAAACACAACATCAAAACTCAATTACTAAATAAATTTAAATAGTAATTTAAACAGTAAAATTTATAAAAATACTACCAGTTAAATTTTCTCAGTAACTTTTCAAATTTCAGTCATATCAGTACCAAAATTTATAGAATTATTACTAATTAAATTTCACTAGTAATTAAAAAATTTTAATTATTAAATTTATAAAATTATTATCCCTTAAATTTTATTAGTAACTTTTCAAAGTTTAAAA
>JAAAKG020070117.1:0-17358 GCA_010014905.2 Druon quercuslanigerum
AAAACGTGCTAATTTTCTACGTGGTTTTTGGACAAAATAGTATGTGAAACTCGTGGAGAATGGTCGATTGTGAACTCACATTCTTACCGCGCGAGCGAAGCGAACGCGGTAAACGAATGCTCATTCACAATCGACCATTCTCTCCACTCGTTGCACAATGTACTATTATATACATATATTATAATGATTATATTTCTCTAAAACACATAATTCTTTTTACACAAAATATTTTATATTACTTTATTCTGATACTATTCTCTGAACATTATACCAAAAAATATTATATCCAAAATTTTTAGCACAAAAAATTCGTTTTATACAAAATATTAAAAACGGCAAATAAAATAATTTTTACAAAAATATAAGTATACAAATTTCCCTACACAAAACAACTTTTAACAAAAAAGTTGAATCTTTAAGCCAAAAAGACGATTTTTCTAGTATAAAGTCTAACTTTCTATCGAAAAGGATGATTTTTTCAAAAACTTGAATTTTAAACAAAACAGTTAAATTTTTAACAAAAAAATTATTTAACTTATTGTTGAATTTTCAACAAAATTATTTTTTAAAAAAAGTTGAATTTTTAACCTACAAGGTTGTATTTTGGGCCGAATAGTTACACTTTAAACTATAAAAGATCAACTTCCAACAAAAACTTGAATACTTGAATTTTCATTTTTAAAAAATCAGTTTTTAACCCCAAAAAAACGAATTTCCAACAAAATAGTAAAATTTTCCACAAGGATCAATTCTTTATCATAAAGACGACGTTTTTAAAGAAAATACAAGAATTACTATCCAAAGTGTTTAATTTTATCTAACAAATATCAATTTTTTAAATAAAAACAATATATGTATAAAATGGTTGCATTTTAAACCTCAAAATATTAATTTTCAAACAAAATGTTATAAATAGAAAACAGTTGAATATAACATTTTCATCCAAAAATTTCCTAGTCAAATTTTGATTGACGAGAGTTAAATTCCAATGAAATAGGAAAGAATTTTTTAAGAAACATTTTATGCTTCTACCGAATAGTCGAATTTTATGTCAAAAAGTGGAATTTTCAAGCCAAAAAGACGAATTTTTAAACCGAAAATATAAATTTGCCACAAAAAAGTAAATTCTTATCCAAATGGTTGATTTTTCAACATAATAGTTAATTTTTTATTTCAAAATAATAATTTTAAACAAAAAAAAATTTAACGAAAATTATAAATCTTCAACCAAAAAATGAAGTTTTAAGAAAATATTTCTTCTCTCAATCAAAGAACGAATTTTAAACAAAAAACTTCAATCCCTAATTAAAATTGAATAACTTTTGTCCAAGCAGTTGCGTTTTTAAAGAAAAAAATTGATTTTCGAGCCAAATATACGAATTACCTAGAAAAAAGTTGAAATTTCAACAACAAAAAATTGTTGGTCAAAAAGTTAGTTTTTAAAAAAAACTTGTTAAATCTTGAACAAAACGCTTAAATTCCTAACCAAAATAGGGACTAATTTTTAACTGCTTTCAATTGCTGGCAATTGAACAAAAACAACAAACAAAAAAAGTTCATTTTCAACAGAAGCAAATTAAATTTTAACCATCATTGCGTTTTTAACCAGAATAAAATAGATGCAGTTTTAAACCAAAAAGTTGAATTTTCAATTTTAAACAATTTATTAAGAAGTTGCATCAGGTTGCGCCATGCGTCCAAATCCCACAGAAATAGTTCAAGTAGCCCGGTATCTTTACGTTCAGAGTCCCTCGATTTGTGTCAAGGGCCACTGAGGGCGACGCCCTCAACCGTGCATAAATCCTGGTACCAGTGAAAGAATTTTGATAATTTATAGACTACAGAATAAATTTCAAAATAAAGATTAAAGTTCATTTTTAATACATAATCAATTTTATGAAACTATTTTTTTTAATTTGTGACACGATTTGCCCTATTTTTGATCTCTAATGTGAGTGCGAGGCCTGATTTTGCAGAAATACTATGTTACAAGATTCATTATCCGGATCTGTGACACACATGTTACAGTTTAGGAATAGCGTGCTTTAATCATTGATTTACCTGCATGACAGTGAATTGCCACTCTTCCTTCTTGAACCGCAAAGGCTACGACCTTGACCATATCCAAAAGTTTCGCCATGGTGGCGGACCCATAATCCTTCCATGCAAAATTGTAGTAATAAACTATAAATAATATTAGTATTTTTAATAAATTTTTTGAGAGGAATATTAATTAATTGTATCAAAATAATAATAAATAATTTCTTCATAATACACTACCAGTTCTGTCTTATAAAGTGACTAACCCTGCGAAAAGTTAAGTCAAAAAGATTTTTTTCTAACTTGTTAGGAAGCTTATTAAATTTCGTGTCGATTGAGTACTGCTTCGAGTATTTTTGATAATTTGGGACGGAAATTACTTTGCTAAATTAAAGTTTGAAATTTACTTTTTAAAATGAGCCCAAGAACCAGTGAAAATGTGTACTGGTTCGCGAATTATCATACAAAAAGTGGGAGCGTTCCCAAGGCGAAAGTCGGTTGTCGAGTGGCAGCCGAGCAGTGTTTTGCTAAAGCATGGGAAATGGGAGAAAAGACTCGACTGCCACTCGATCTACCGATTTTCGTCTTGGGCACGCTCCCACATTTTGTATGATAATTCGAGAACCGATGAACAATTTAACCAATTTTTGGGCTTATTTTAAAGAGGAGACTTAAAGAGGAGCTTTAATTTAGCGCTGTTTCAATTTTTTTCATTCACTTCCCCAAAGCATGCAGAAAGTGGAATTTGAGAATTAAAAAATGGTCAAAAACGGAAAACAAGTCACTCTTTCTCACATTCTTTTGCAGGGGGTAATTGTCGAAAATACGTCAAGTGGGACTCAATCGACATGAAATTTAATAAGCTTCCTAAGTATTTATAAAAAATCTTTGAGCTTCATTTTTATTTATATGAAAAAAGCTTTCCATATTGTTTTTCTTTTTAAAAAAGCATGTTAGAACTGGTTTAAAGAATTTTAAAGAAGAACCTTTCTTTTTCATTTTTCTCTAACACTGTGAACTTGCAGAATTTTACTTTTTTTCTGAAGAAAAATACATTATTTAACCTTTTCTCTAAAACTATAGTTTTGCAGTGAAGATAAAAAATGCTATTACCTTAATAGGCAAAAAGGCAGAAATCCTTAGAATTTCAAACCCAAGGAGGGAAAGTGAGGGGAAATAATAAGTGGGTAAGTAGGGGATATGAGGAGAGTGAAAGTAGGGTAAATTAGGGAAGGGGAATGAGAAGCGAGTTGAAATGAGGGGAGGGGAAGTAGACTAAGCTGGGGAAATGGAGAGAGTGTAGGAAGTCTAGGAAGTAAAGGTAGTGAAAGTGAGTGAAGAGAAAGTCGGGAAAGTATAAGAAGTGAAGAAAAATGAGAGGAGGACAAGTAGAGGAAGTGAGTTTAGGGAAGTATGAGAAGTGAATTGAGGAAAATTATGTGAGATGAGCTGATGAAAAGTAGGGGGGGGGGGGGGGGGAAAAGAAGGGAAGGAAAGTAGAGTGGGGGTGGATGAGGGGGGGAAGAGGGGGGGGGAGGCGGGGGAGAGGGGGTGGGGGGGAGGGGGGGGGGGGGGGGGGGGGGGGGGGGGGCTAAATGAAGAGAAGGAAATTAGATTAGGTAGGGAAATGAAGGGAGAGTATGGTAAGTAAGGGCAGTGGGGGAATTGACGGAAATGGAAGTAGGGGAATTGAGTTTAGAGAAAGTGGGGGAAGTGAGTGAAAGTAAAGTCGGGGAAGAATAGGGAGTGGAGGAAAAGAAGGAAAGGGGTAGTGGAGGAAAGGCAAAGTAGGTGAAGTTAGTAAGTGGAAGTATGGGAGGTAAGTGGAGGGGAATTATGAGAAATAAAGGGATGGAAAGTAGGAGAAGTAAGGGTGATGTAGGGTAGAGAAAATACGTTAAATGGGGTAAAGTCAGGGAACATTAAGAAAGTTAAAGTATGAGAATGGAGTGGAGAAGAGTTAGAGGAAGTATACGAATTATAAGAAGTAACGGGAGTATAGGAAGAGAAGGAAAATAAGAGCAGCAGAGTAGAAAGAGTAAGTGTAAGCAAGTATGAGAAGTGAGTGGAAGAGAAGTACAGGAAATGATAAGAATTGAAGGGATTTAAAGTATGGGAGTTGAGGGGGAATAAGGCGAGAAAAAGTAGATTAATTGGGTGAACAGAGGGAAGTATAGGAAGTGAAAAAAATAGTCACGGAGATGTAGGAGAACTGAGTGTATGCAAGTATGGGAAGTGAGGGGAAATGATGAAAGTGAAAGTGCGGGAATGGAGTGGAGAGGAAGTAGGGGAAGAATTGCAAGTGAAGGGAAATCAGGGGATCGGAAGTAGAGGAAACGAGTGTGGGGAAGTGTGGGAAGTAAGTGGAGAGAAAGTATGGAAAATGATGAGAAATGATGGGATGGAAAGTAGACGAAGCAAGGGTAAATGTGAGGAGGGAAAGTAGTTTAAAGGCGTGAATGAACGGGTAGTAAGGAAAGTGAGTGAAAATCAGGGAAGTGAGTGGAGACAAAGTAGGGGAATTATATGAAGTGACGGAAAAGAATAAAAGGAGAAATGAAGGAAAGAAGTAGAAAAAGTGAGTGTAGTGAATTATCGAAAGAATGTGAAGAGAGTGTATAGAAAATTATGGTTAATGACGGAATGTAAGTAGGGAACGTAAGAGTAAGGAAATTAGGTTAATTGGGTGGAATAGAGAGAGAGAGCGTCTGAGTTAGGAGACGCGAGAGGAAATGAGCGAAGCAAATGTAAGTTAAGTGATTGGATGGAAAGTATGAGAAATTATAAGAAGCGAATGAATGGGAAGTAGGAGAAGGTAGGGTAGATGAGGAGATAGGAATCAAGTAAAGTACGGGGAAGTGAGGGCCCATGAGGAAACTGAAAATAGCCGAATTGAGTGAGGAGAAAGTATAGAAAGTAGGGGAAATAAAGGAAAATGAGGGAGGGAAAGTAGAGAGAGGGAGTGTAGGAAAGTATGAGAAATGAGTGGAGGGTGAATGTGGAAAATGATGGGAAATAAACAAATTAAAAGTAGGGAAAATAAGGGTAAATGAGAGGAGGGAAAGTAGTTTAAGTAAGGAAATGAAGGGGGAGTATGGAAATTAGGGAGAATAGAGGGAGTAGAGGGAGTAGGGAGAGTAGAGGAGAGAAGGGAAGTGAGGTATCTAAAAGCCGGGAAACTATGGGAAGTTCAGGAAAAGGAGAAATAAAGAAAAGAGGTAGAGGAAGTCATTGTAGGGTAAATAAGTGTAGGGAAAGTAGCTTAATTTTTCGGCATGGAGGGAGAGTGTGTGAATTAGTGGACGTGAGGGTAAATGAACGAAGTGAAATTAGGTTAAGTGATTGGAGAGAAATTATGGAAAATTAATTAATGGAAATTAGGAGAAGTGAGACTAGATGAGGAAATGGGAAGTAAATTAAATGGGGGGAAGTGGGGGTAAATGAGGAAACTTAAAATAGTGGAATTAAGGGAAGAAGAAGTATAGGAAGTAGGGGAAGTGGGGGAAAATGAGGGAAGGAGAAGTAGAGGAAGTGAGAGTAAACAATTATGGGAAGTGAGTAGAGGTTAATGTGGAAAATGATGGGAAACAAAGGGATTGATAGTAGGGGAAGTAAGGGTAAATGTGGCAAAGGAAAGTGGTTTAGGGAGGGTGAAGGGAAGTGTATAGGAACGTAGGGAAGTTTATAAGAAATATGGGAAATGAGAGGAAATGAAGGAAGTGAAAGTTGGGGAAGTACGGGAAGTAAAGAAAAGGGACGAAAGGAGAAGTAAAGGAAAGAAGAAGTAGAGGAAGTGAGTATAGGGAAGTATCGGAAGTAAGTGGAGAGAAAGTATGGGCAATGAGGGGATGGAAGTAGAGAAAGTAAGCGTAAATAAGTGTAGGGAAAGTAGATTTATTGGGCGGAATGGAGGGAGATTGTGTGAATTAGGGGACGTGAGGGGAAACGTGTGAAGTGAAAGAAGGTTAAGTGAGTGGAGGGAAAGTATGGGAATTGATGGGAAACGAATGAATGGATTGCAGAAGAATTAAGGGTAAATGAGGGAAGGGGAAGTATGTGAAGTTCAAAGAAATGATGGGAGGAGAAGTTGGGAATGTGAGAGGAAGGTAACCGGAGGAAATGATTAGAAATAAGGGTTAATAGGTGTGTGGAAGTAAGGGCTGGGAAAGAGAAGTAAGTCAAGGTGAAAGTGGGTGAGGAAAGTGAGGGGTGGCCAAATATCAGGGGAGGGAGGTTTGGCGCCTAATTTAAATAATTTTTTCTATTTATGTTTAAAAACTTTTATGTAAGAAAAAAAATTGAATAATTAAATGGGTACTCTAATTCAGTGGCCTTTAATTAAAGTGTCATTAAAGTTAGTTAGAGACACTAATTACTAAGTAGACTTGTAAGGGGAATTTGAATATCGCAACGTGAAATACTGAGCCTATATTTCTCTTGCTTAAAGGATATAGATTTACTGCATTGCATGTCTGCTGGAAATTTCTTCGACCTGTAAAGTTATTCTGAAATGTTTGTAACAGTCATTTTCAAAGAAATCTTTGATTCTTCTATTTAAGGGTTTGCTTATAACTTGCAACATTTTTTCTGTTTTAATATCTTTTCATTCGTTTTTTCTATAGCAGATCTCGGAATGGCCACTATTGACAATTTTTAACACTTTTTGATACCTTATTTTATAAAGGTTTTACTATTTTAGATTTTACTATTATTTGAAAAAAAATTTTAAATTGGAAATAAATACGAATTTATTTTTTTAATCTGTATTTTTACAAATTTAAAGGTTTGATTTTAACTTTCTTTTTAATGTTAGGTTCACTTGTTCTCTGGTTCAATTTTTCAAATGAGAAATCATTCTGTTGACAATAATTAATTCCAAAATTACGCTTTTGTTCTTCATTTTTTAGCGTAAATTTTTAATTTATAATTTTTTTAATGCAGATTTAAAACTTGAACAATTAAAAATTTAGGAGAAAAAAGTTTTTATTTGTTCAACTGTTAAACTATAAATATAAAATAATTCATAATTTTGAACATTAAACTAAAGTTTGGTTTCTAATTGTGCAATAATAATTAGTTTTATAGTAGGATTATAATCTGTTCAAAATGAAACATTTTACATTTAAAGAAATGTAAGAGTCTAATTAAAACTTCAAAAACTATTTTCAATTTTTAAATGATTCAAAATTATTATACTTAAAATTAAATGCTTTTATTCAAGCTAAAAATCTATTGAATATTATTTCAGTCTTTTTCAGACTTTTCATTTAAGATGAGCAATTTTAATTCGAATATTCAAAACTAAACAATTTGAAACTGAATTTTTGGAAATAGCCTTAAATCTTTAAAATTTAAGAGTCCTAAATTTAAACTTTAAATTATGAAATTTTAATTGTTTGGTTTGGAAATTTTAATTGTTTCATTTGGAAAATTTTTATTTTGTAAATGGAAGTGTTGAATTTTTATGTATAAGAAACAAATGAATTATTATTAAAGCTAAACGACTTTAAATAATGGAGAAAATTTAGAAAGAAAGAAAGGTATCTCCTATTATTATTATTATTATTATTATTATTATTATTATTTGATAAAATTTTTTTATATTATTATTTATTATTGTTTTATTAATTATTCCTATTTCCTTTATTATCCAGGAAATTTTGGTAATTTATTGTTTGTTTGAAAATTGGAATATGCCATTATTTCTTTTTGACATTTTAATGAATTTAAGGAAAGAATTTAAAAACAATGGTTACTTTTATTGAAAAAGCGTTTTTTTTTTTAGTTAGAAGGGACAAAATTTTGGTAATTAAAAAAAATGTGCTACCTTTTTTTCGTTGAAATCTTCAGGAGTAATAGGTAATATATACTTAACATAAAATAAAAATAAATATTTTATACCAAAAAGAGGTATTTTTAATAAAATGGTTTAATTCTTAGTTGTAAAAATTATTCTTAAAAAAATTTAAGATAATATTTCAGTTTTCAATCAAAGAAAGAAATTTTTAACTAAAGAAATTAATTGTTAATCTAGAAAATTAATTGTTTACGAAAAATTCAAATTTTAAACAAAATACATGAATTTTCAGTTAAATAGTTGAATTTTTAACTTAAAAACAAACATTTTTAACTAAAAATGGAATATTTACATATTCTGTTAAAAGAATTAATAATATTTACGCTAAAATGATGAATTTTTATGTAAAAAATAATAATTCTCAACAAAAAAGTTTCCCCCTGCTATTCTATAAAAATGATAAAAAAATGGCCTCTTCCATTAAAAAAATAAAAAATGTTGTCCCTTCCAACTCTGTAAAAATCTTCAGAAAAAATAAACAAAAATTTCTCAATTTCAAATAAGTAAAAAAAAATTAACCTTTTTAATGCAGATTGTTTTTTAACTTTTCCCTTTAACTCAATAAAGTGTTCAAAAGAAATTTTTTTTTCAATTCCAATTCCAATTAACAACATTTTTAATTACCAAAATTTTGTCCCTTCTAACTATAAAAAAATCTTTAAAGAAAATTTTGCTCTTCGAATTCAGAAAAAAGTAATAACCAAAATTTCCTCCCTTTTAACTAAAAAAAATGAGCTATTTCAATAAAAGTAATAATTGCTTTTAAATTCTTTCCTCAAATAAACAAACTTTTGTCTACTCCAACTATATAAAAATATTGTAAAAAATATAAAATAATAATTCTCAACAAAAAAATTTCCCCCTGCTTTCCATAAAAATGATAAAAAATGGCCTCTTCCATTAAAAAATAAAAAATGTTCTTCCTTCCAACTCTTTAAAAATTTTAGATTTTTTACAAGATTTTTATATAGTTGGAGAAGACAACATTTTGTTTATTTATTGTTTGGTTTATAATGTGAATAGGCCATTTCTTTTTAACATTTTAATAAATTTAATAACAGAATTTTTAAAAAATGGTTACGCTTGTTGAAAAAGGTAATTTTTTTAGTTGAAAGGGAGGAAATTTTGATTATTATTTTTTTCTGAATTCGAAGAGGGACATGTTTTCGAAAGATTTTTATAAAGATGGAAGGGACATTTTTTATTTTTTAATGGAAGAGGCCATTTTTTTTTATCATTTTTATGGAATAGCAGGGGGAAACTTTTTTGTTGAAAATTATGATTTTAGACTTTTTACAACATTTTTATATAGTTGGAGAAGACAACATATTGTTTATTTATTGTTTGGTTTATAATTTGAATAGGCCATTTCTTTTTAACATTTTAATGAATTTAAGGAAAGAATTTAAAAACAATTGTTACGTTTATTGAAAAAGGTAATTTTTTTTAGGTGAAAGGGAGGAAATTTTGGTTATTATTTTTTTCTGAATTCGAAGAGGAACATGTTTTCGAAAGATTTTTTGAAAGATTTTTATAGAGTTGGAAGGGACAACATTTTTTATTTTGTAATGGAAGAGGCAATTTTTTTATCATTTTTATGGGATAGCAGTGAAAATTTTTTTGCTGAAAATTATTATTTTGGACTTTTTACAAGATTTTTATCTAGTTGGAGGAGACAAAATTTTGTTTATTTATTGTATCGGTAATAATTTAAATAGGCCCTTCTCTCTTGTTAACATTTTAATGAATTTAAGGAAAGAATTTAAAAAAATTGTTACGTTTATTGAAAAAGGTAATTTTTTTTAGGTGAAAGGGAGGAAATTTTTGTTAGTATTTTTTTCTGAATTCGAAGAGGAACATGTTTTCGAAAGATTTTTTGAAAGATTTTTATAAAGTTGGAAGGGACAACATTTTTTATTTTTGAATGGAAGAGGCCATTTTTTAAATCATTTTTATGGAATAGCAGGGGGAAACTTTTTTGTTGAGAATTATTATTTCAGATTTTTTACAATACTTTTATATAGTTGGAGGAGACAAAATTTTGTTTATTTATTGTTTGGTTTATAATTTGAATAGGCCATTCTTTCTTTTGAACATTTTAATGAATTTAAGGAAAGAATTTGAAACCAGTTGTTGCGTTTTTTGAAAAAGGTAATTTTTTTTAGTTGAAAGGGAGGAAATTTTTGTTATTTTTTTTCTTCTGAATTCCGAAAAAATTTTGGTAATTAAAAATTTTGTTAATTGGAATTGGAATTGAGTAAAAAATTATTTCTTTGTTTATTTTTTTCAGAATTGAAAGAGGAATATGCTTTTTAAAAGATTTTTATAGAGTTAGAGGAGACAACATTTTTTTTATTTATTGTTTGGGTTATATTTGAATAGGCCATTTCTTTTTAATTTTCTAATGAATGTAAGGAAAAAATTTAAAAACAATTGTTACGTTTATTGAAAAAGGTAATTTTTTTTAGTTGATGGGGAGGAAATTCTGGTTAATATTTTTTTCTGGAATTGGAATTGAGAAAAAATTATTTCTTTTAAACAATTTATTGAGTTAAAGGGAAGAATTAAAAAAAGCTGTATCAAAAGGGTTCATTGTTTTTTACTTATTTGAAATTGAGGAAATTTTGAAGACAAACTTTTTTATTTTTTAATGGAAGTGGCCATTTTTTATCATTTTTATGGAGTAGTAAGAGGAAACTTTTTTGTTGAGAATTATTATTTTTTTTAGATAAAAATTCATTTTTTGGGGGTTAAAAATTCATAATTTTAGTTTAAAGTTCATCAATTCTTTTAACAGAATATGTAAAAATTCCATTTTTGGTTAAAAAATTTTTTTTATTTGAAAATTTAACTATTTAACTGAAAATTCATATATTTTGTTCAAAATTTAAGTTTCTCGTAAACAATTAATTTTCTGGATTACCAATTTATTTCTTTGTTTAAAAATTTATTTCTTTTGTTGAAAACTGAAATATTATGTTAAATTTTTAAGACTAATTTTCACAACTGAGAATTAAAGTATTTGGTTAAAAATACGTCTTTTGGGTAGAAAATATTTATTTTTATTTTGTGTTAAGTTGAGTATATATTGCCTAATACTCCTGAAAATTTCAACGAAAAAAAGGTTACTTTTTGAAAAAAAAAGTATCACCGGAAAGAAACAATTTTTTCTTCCCCAAATGGGAAACTAAAATTCTATAAAAAATGTAGAAAAAATATGGGATTTTATGAACAAAACTATCTTCCTAATTTTGATAAAATAATTTATAAAATAAAACAACTGTGCCATTTTTTAATATCTGACAAATTTTTTGTGAATTTTAAAAAAGTGCAAGAAATGGATAAATTGAAATAAGAAAAACCTTAATATGTAAAAAAATTGAAAAAATTTTTAGTTTTCAAAAAATCCAAGTTTTCTACCTTATCGACTTCAAGACCCTTCCAAAGCTGAACTGGTGCATGTCCTTGCTAAGTTTCGAGAATTTTCTGAATGCCTTCATAGAGTGATATTCCGCAATTGTTCGAGACGAATTTGCGTAAACAACTTTATCGTGCGTAAACAACTAAAATGGTTAAGAAATTGTTTCAATAACCTTGAAAATGTTTACGCAAAATCGTTCCTCACAATTGCGGAATATCATTGTATGTCGTCATCCGGAAAATTCTAGAAACTTAGCGTGGACAAGAACCGCTTCATCTGTGACCAGTCTCGAAGTCGGCAAGGTAGGAATCTTAATATACCTTTCCTATTTACTCACATGTTGAGCTAAATCCCTTTTGGGAAAAAGTCAGAAGGGGGCCCATTTAAACAATGATCTTTCCGCAACACTGCTCCGGAGCTAATCAATCTCTCTAGCAATCGCCCCATGGGCAGAGTTTCAAAAAATTGAAAAATAGTTAATCCCTCGATTTATTATTCTAAGAATTTATAAACCAATTTTGTTACGATTTATAAAAACGTATGCTAGAATTGGCACTATTTTGTACTTCTGAAATGAGTCCGAGGCCTCCTATAGTATTCAATATTTCATTTAATAATAATCAGTTCATGCCAGACTATAATTGGTTTAAACCTAGTGAAGGAAGTTTGCCATTCAAACGAATATATTTACCTAAATTGACTCTAAATTTAAGAACTTACTGCCATTCTTCATGAAATCATTGGGGTTGTATGTGAATCCACTTTCTTCGAGAAGGTCCCCACAGCTTGCGTGCTCTCCAGGTGTTTGTAAATTTATCAAAGTTTTAATACTCCAGCCTTGAAATTGTGCAATTATATTGTTCTCTAAGATTTGTACTGTACTGGGTCTTGCCATTGCGAGAACATCGTCCGTCACCCTTAAATTAATTTTTCATTTCATAGTTCATATAAAATTGACTTTTAAATTTTTTTATTAAAATTGGAAGAATCCCACACAGGATTCACACAAACATTTTACATTTTCATAATAATAAGAAGGTATTTGTTTTATGTGAAAACTAAACATCGCGGACTTCCTTAAGGGGATTAAAATGACTAGGGGTTTCGCTGAACATAACACGTCTACGAGGGTGCATAGTTTAATGCAATATTTGAATTACATAATTTAAAAGGAATTCTACTTGCGGGAGCAAGGCGATTTTTTTAAAAAATGTTCATGTTTTTGTTTTCTCTTGTTGTTAAAAATTAAGCGTCCTTTTGCGCCTGTAACGTGCAACGCGCCAGTTAAAACTGTATGCCGGGCTGCAGTCACCCGATATAGTTTTAGTCGAATAAAATCGTCACTTATATTAATATATAATATTTTAACCAGAAGTTATCGACAATTTATTAAACAACGGTTCTGGTTTTGAACTCAAAAAAATAATAGAAAATAAAAAATTCTTTTTGTTGGGTAAACTATGCAAGACAAGAAAAAATATAAGAATACAAAAATTATGTGCACAAAAAAGATCTACAAATTTGATTTGAATTATTTTTTGATAGGACGCGTATTTTTTGTTTTTTATTCGTAAAAAACAACGTTGAAAATCGCAAAAAATAATGTTAAGATTAAAAAAACTGAATTTTTGAAAAAATAACAGAAGCTACGAAAAACAATTATTAAACAAAAATTGTTCACAGAAAACAAATTTATGAATTTTGTATTAATCATTTTTTGATATGAAACGTAATTTTTCTTTTAATCGTAAAAAATAACATTTAAAAAAATTAAATGTTGGGAAAACGACACACATGATAAAAAATTAAAAGATAAAATTTGTTCAAACAAAAAAGATCTGCAAAATGTACTATAAATTTTTGTTATGAAAATACATTAAAAATAAACAAAATAAATTATTAGAAAAACGTCACAAGATGCAATAAAATGTGTAATAATAAAATTTGCTTATTTTTTATAATTTTAGTTATAAAAAGAAAACAATTTCCAAAAAAGTCTACTCTGATTTTTTTTATAATAAAAAATTAGGGTGGGCATAAAATTTTTTTTATTTTATACATCAAAATGTTTTTTAAAGGAAAATAATTTTGTTATACCTATCAGGTTATTTAGTGAGTTAACTTTTGTATTTTTTAAATAAATCTTGTAGTTATTTTTCGCAATGAAAAATCCCAAAAGGAATAAAATTCCCGACACAGTAAAATTCCCAAATTATAAAACTCCCGAATAATAAAATTTCCGAATTGGAAAATTCCCTGATAATAAAATTCCCGAGCAGTTTATAATAATACGGAATAGGAAATTTCCCGAATAATAAAATTCCCCAAATTGAAAAATTACCTAATAATAGACTCTGGACAGAAAATTGCCAAATCATAAAATATTCGAACTAGAATTTCAAATAACAATACTTGCAAAATAAATTAATCCAGAAATATATTTTTTCCAATTATTATAGTTCTAAATAAAAATATTAATTTTAGAAACTTTAAACATTAAACCAATGTTTTTTTAAATATATGATTCTTGTATTTTTAATAAGCAAATAATACTTATTTTAAAAAATTTAATGGTTCTAATTCTGGAATTTCATAATTCGGTAATTTTCTTATTTTTAAATTTTATTGTTCGGGAATTTATAAAATCGAAATGTTATTATTTTGGGATTTTCCAATTTAGGAATTTTATTTTTCGGGAATTTTCCAATTGGGTGAAATTATGAACTGTTTGAGAATTTTATTATTCGGCAGTTTTCCAAGTCGGGAATTTTATTGTTTGGAAATTCTATTTTTCAATAAATTTACTCTTTGGGAAGTTTCCAATCCTAGAATTTTATTTTTCGGAATTTTCCAATTGAGTAATATTAGAAACTGATAGGGAATTTCATTATTTGAAAATTTTCCAATAAAGAAATTTTCCAAATAGAGAATTTTCCAATTCGTAATGTTGTAAGCTGATGGGCAATAATTTTCTAATTCGAGAATTTTATTATTCAGGAATTTTATTATTCGAAAATTTTCAGTTCGGTTAATATAACCGTTCGGGAATTTTCCAATTTCGAAATTTTATTATTCGGGAATTTCATAAATCGGTAATTTTCTTATTTGAAAATTTTCTCATTCGGGAACTTTTCAAGTCGGAATTTTATTATTTTGGGATTTTCCAATTTAAAAATGGTATTTTTCGGGAAATTTCCAATTTATGAAATTCCAACTGGAAAACTTCCGAATTCGAACCATTAGGTTTTTTAAAATGTATATTATTTATTTATTAAAAATTCAAGAATCATATATTTTTAGAAAAAATAGGTTTAATGTTTAAAAATCCTAAAATTATTGTTTTAATTTACAACTATAATAATTGGAAAAAATATATTTTAGTGGATGCAAATTTTTTCCAATTATTGTTATTTGAGATTCTAGTTTGAATTTTTTATGATTTGGCAATTTTCAGTCCAGAGTCTATTATTCGGGAATTTTCCAATTTGGGGAATTCTATTATGCGGGAAATTTCGTATTATTATAAACTGTTCGGGAATTTTATTATCAGGGAATTTTCCAATTCCGAAATTTTATTATGCGGGAATTTCATAATTCGGTAATTTTCCTATTTGAAAATTTTATTATTCGGGAACTTTTCAAATCGGAATTTAATTCTTTGGGGATTTTCCAATTTGGGAATTTTATTTTCGGAAATTTTCCATTCGTGTAAAATTATGACCTGTTTGAGAATTTTGTTATTCGCAAATTTTTCTAATGCGAGAATTTTATTATTTGGCAGTTTTCCTAGTCGGGAATTTTATTGTTCGAAAATCCTATTTTTCAGGAAATTTATTCTTTGGGTAGTTCCCACTTCTGGAATTTTATTTTTAGGAATTTTCCAATTAGATAATATTATAAATTGATAGGGAATTTCATTATTTGGAAATTTTCTAATTCAGGAATTTTCCAAATCGAGAATTTTCCAATTCGGAAATGTTGTAAGCTGATGGGCAATTATTTTATTGTTCTTTTATTGTTATTTTATTGTTTTATTGTTATTGAATTTTATTATTCAGGAATTTTATTATTCTCCAAATAGAGAATTTCATTATTCGGAATTTTTGCAATTCACTGATATTCTAAATTGTTTGTGATTTTTCCCATTCGGGAATTTCATTATTCTAGTATTTTCCAATTAGGCAATATTCTGGACTCTTTGAAAACTTACCAATTCGACAATTATATTATTCAGGAATTTTGAAATTCGGTAATTTTGTTATTTGGAAATTTTTGCAATTCGGTAATATTCTAAACTGTTAAGGAATTTTCCAATTCGAGAATTTTAGTATGCAGGAATTTTCAAACTCAGTAATTCGGCCATTCGAGAATTATTCGGGAATTTTCCAATAGTAATAATTGGAAAATGTCTGAATAATAAAATTCTCGAACAATAACATTCCCGAATTGACAAATTTCCGAATAAGAAAATTCACGGCAGTTTATAATATTACCGAATTTCAAAATTCCCGAATAATATTATTCTAGGCAGTTAATAATATTACCGAATTGGAAAATTCCCGAATAATAACATTCCCTATAGAAAATAGCCAAATTATAATATATCCGAATTGGAAAATTCCCGAATTGGAAAAATCCCCGAATAAGAAAATTCACGAATTATAAAATAGCTGAAAAATAAAAATACCAAATTGGAAAATTCCCGAATATTTAAATTCGAGAATAATAAAATTGCCGAAAATTAAAAATACCGAATTGGAAAGTTTCCGAATAATAAAATTTTCGAATAATAAAATTCCCGAATTGGAAAATTTTCGAATAATAAAATTCACGACGGTTTATAATATTACCGAATTTAAAAATTCCCGAATAATAAAATTCTCGAATTTAAAAATTCCCGAATAATAAAATTCTCAAATAGTAAAATTCCCGAGTTGGAATAATAAAATTCCCGAATATTTAATTTCAAGAATAAAAAAATTGCCGAAAATTAAAAATACCGAATTGGAAAATTTCCGAATAATAAAATTCACGACAGTTTATAATATTACCGAATTAAAAAAATTCCGAATAATAAAAGTCTCGAATAGTAAAATTCCCAAATTGGAAAATTCGCGAATATTTAAATTCTAGAATAATAAAATTGCCGAAAATTAAAAAAACCGAATTGGACAGTTTCCGAATAATAAAATTCTGGAATTGGAAAATTTCCGACTAATAAAATTCCCGAATACTATTATTCCAAGCAGTTAATAATATTACCGAATTGGAAAATTCCCGAAAAATAAAATTCCCGGCACTGTAAAACTCCCGAATTGGAAAATTTACGAATAATAAAATTCACGACGGTTTATAATATTACAGAATTTTAAAATACCCGAAAAATAAAATTCTCGAATTTTAAAATTCCCGAAAAATAAAATTCTCGAATTTAAAAATTCCCGAATAATAAAATTCTCGAATTTAAAAATTCCCGAATAATAAAATTCCCGAATCGGAAAATTTCCGAACAATAAAAATTACGAATTGGAAAGTTTCCGAATAATAAAATTCTTTGAATAATGAAATTCCCGAATTGGAAAATTTCCGAATAATAAAATTTCCGACGGTTTATAATATTACTGAATTTAAAAATTTGCGAATAATAAAATTTCTTGCAGAAAAGGGCCAAATTATAAAATATCCGAAATGGAAAATTCCCGAGTAATTAAAATATTTATAATATTACCGTATTTTAAATTTCCCGAATAATATTATTCTAGGCACATTATAAAATTTCCGAAAAAGAAAATTCACGAATAATAAAATTGTTGAAAATTGAAAATACAGAATTGGAAAATTCCCGAATATTAAAATTCAAAAATAATAAATAAAATTGCCAAAAAACAAAAATAACAAATTAAAAATTTCCTGAAAAATAAAATTGCCGAGAAATAAAAATAGCAAATTGGAAAATTCCCAAATAACAGGGGCGGATCCAGCGAGGGGCGAGGGTGGGCGATCGCCCCCCCTGAGCCTACAAATATTTTAGCAATTACCG
>JAAAKG020070128.1:0-17357 GCA_010014905.2 Druon quercuslanigerum
ATATGTCGTGGCACACAGCTCTCATCAGATCACTTGATTGCATTATAAATGCGTCCGTGACTGATGATATATACCGGAACAGCCCCGTGCAAAACTATTCTAAAATATATGAACAATTCAACTCTAACCAAAAATGTCTTCAACACTTTGTACTGTAACCATCTTAAGCCTGTGACAACATTTTAAATTATTTAAAATGGTTTTTCCGATTTATAGTCTTTGCAGAATGCGTATCTGATACAGAATTTTGTAATTTTTTCCAAACAATCCTTTCTTAAATCACGCACGGAAAAGGGTCGTGATGCTACATAAATAATCTTCTTTTCAATACTTTTATCATCACACGCTGCAGACTGAAAAATACATATTTATATTTCTTGACATGCTGTTTCGCTGCTTTATTCATATCTGGAACAACTCCTTGGCTATTATATGATACACTTCCTAATGCAGACCATATTTTGAGTGCTTTTTAGTTGATTGTTACCAATGCTTCTACTGCCGCTTTTCTTTTTTGCTTTAGTTACACACAAGTTATCCAGTTTCCATACATGAATTACCTTTAAAAATTGATTTTCCAATCTAATCCAAGCCTACTGTATTGTTGGTCTTATTCATTGTATAAAATATACATCCTTAATATCAATTGATGCAAAAAATCTATTTTAAGAGTAAAACTGATGTACAAAATAATGAGCCATTTTGTCGCAGGGTGGTGAGTTTAGTTATGGCGTGAGTCCTACCCGACTTCAGCTATTTGTAGGGGGGTATACAAGCAAACCTAAAACTGAAATGGAAAAAATAATCTGTCTTATTTCTGCCCGGTTTCTCCTTATTTAAAAAGACAGTTTTCATTTAATAAGTAAATAGTACGTACTGTTTTAAACATTTATTATTCAAAATTGTAAAAATGTAAGTTAATTCTGTTATGTTGATCCTTTTTGCCTCTCCCCGATGACTGTCGCAGCGGACGTTTCAGTCTAGCCGGGGTTAGGTATTCAGAGATAACTCAAACAGATCTATTAAATTGCAAAAAATGTATCAAAGTGTTTATTCCTTATCTAATGTTACAAATCTGTCTTATGACCTATTGTTTTGTATGAATGATGCGTAAACGCGCGTGTGTGGGTAAATGTGTGTTTCTGCATGTGCGTAGATTAAATTTCTAAGCGTAGGTTCCGAGTATTATTATGCCTAATTTGAATGCTGATGAGATAGAGAAAGAATACTGAACGAATGCAAAAAGAATCGCATCCGTCGTTGGGTACGGTAATTGTTGAAAGAGTGGTTAAGGTAAGGGACGGTACGGTATTTTCCTTATGTTCATAACGTATCAGTTAGTCTACGATAAATGGTATTAGTACGTGAACCTCAACGTTATAATTTATATCGGCTAATATCTCAACTACAGTTGCACCTATTGTGTGCAATTTTAATCCATTTGCAATACTTTTAAATAATATTTTTTTGGAAAACGGTTAATTCGGAAACATTTATAAATCGTAACTGCAGGAACTCATGTCATTAAACCTTTATGCCTTTGACTTTTGTAAAAATTAGTGCGCTCATTCGTTACGAAAAACGTACACGATTTTTTTAATATAACGTCTGGTACGCCGGAAATTTACGAAATGGCGAAGATAGGTACGTCCGCGATTATAATTTTTACGGCTAACATTTGCGAATGACAAGTATAGGTGCACCTATTCTGAACAGGAATGGTGGGCTCGGCCGGTTAGATTGCGATGGGTGATCACCCTAGTTATGCGCTTGGCAAACTAGAGTTTAGGAAGCTAATGATTCCAAGTCTTTTGATACTTCTTTATATTTTGGTCGATCATGGTATTGATGACCGTTCGCCTGGCAATTTAACTGATTGAAAATTCCAAAGGCACGACTTTGGACAAATCTTTCTTTGAGATTAAAAGTTACCTTTTTGCTACAAGTTTAACTATTTTATTGAAAATTTATATCTTTTTCTTGAAAGCTCTACTATTTATATCTTAGAAAAACCGTCTATTTAAAATCTACTTTTTGTTGTTGTACAGCATTTGTCTTTTGGCGTTGAAAAATTGTACTCTAATGTTTATTCATTATAAAGGTTCTATGTGTAATATATTAAACAAATGAAGAATATTCTTAGATAAGAGATCGACAATCTTTCTCATTCTACTGAAATTGTTTTATTAAATAAACTAAGTGTTCTCATTTGGGATTTTGGGATTTTGAACGTATGTCTTTCAAAAAATTAAAATTATTATGTATGATAAGTATGATATATATGTTCTCAAACGTGTTTGCTTAAGGCTCCTAATAAGAATGGTTTGTTTTTAAAGTTTTCCGCTTTATCATTACAATTTTTTTATTTAAACTACATCTGACGAGTAGTTTGAAAAATAGAAATAATTTTAAAATTAACAATCGCCTGCAATTTGCACGTTTGAAAAATATAAATAAAGATAGAGAATGTAGTTTTATAGACGAGCATCTTCTAGAACAATTTTTAATACAAGTAACGAATTACAATTTTGCGTATTAAATGTTAGAGCAACGAAAAAATATTACTTATCAACGTTTTTCTATTTTTTAACGTAGTTGTATATGTATAAAAGTTTCCGTTACCTCTGTCGAGACTTTATTGTAAATAATAATAATCATAAATAATTTCTATACCAAAATGTAGTCTTAAAATGGAAAAAAATAATATAAGCCATGCCTCTGCGGCTTCCTCATGTCTAGAAAATAACTTTGATTATTCAAAATATCTAAAAAATTTAATTCAATACTGTACAAAACCTTTATGCGTTATTGTCAAATATTTCTTACAAAATTAGTTAAAGGTGGAGTAACAGGACTTCCTTCGTTGCAAGGGGACAAAATTTACGTCAAAATATAGGACAGCACTATTTACCATTAAAATATCGCACTTAGAACCTCTATATTTCCACCCTGGTCCCTAAGCCGGAATTTAGAAGTTAGATACCATGTCTATTATATAAGAACGGAAAATCATCATCAATATGCTTCACTTCTGTTTCCTTTCGCTCCAGTTCGCCCTATAATACATAGTCTTCATATTTCAATGTAATTTCTCATAAAAATAGAAAATAGCCAGCTTTATTAAAGAGAGAATTTCGAAGTGTACCATGTGAATGAATATAACTACACAAGTGGAATTAATTTGCCCTACCCCAACCATGTATATATAGGAGTGCCACCCAAAGAAGTGTACAGTTTTAAACTAGTTGAATTCATGGTTGCTAAATTCATAAGATGATATTTTGCCGATGAGAGCACTAATTAATGTGCTTCTCGGGTCATTAAATATATGAATGGGAATTTAATTGTTATTCCTTTACATATTACAATTGATTAGGCAAATACCTAATCAACACAATAAAATCTTTACCTTAATTATTTTTTCGCTCTAATCGCCTGTATATAATATTTACAGAAGCAGACTTATATTTCATAATATTTCAAAGATAGCAAGGTATTTTAAGAATTTTAAAGTAATTTATTTTAATTTAAAATAATCTCCCAAGCTTCATTAGGATTTTAAAGGGTTTCCGAATTACAGGATACTTATTAATAGTCATCGGGGAATAAGAAGAAAATTTTAATTTTAAGGGTAAACAATTTCGTGAAAAGAGTCAAGTTGTACAAGTAAAGTATAAGTCCCTAAAGAGAAGAATTGGAATTTTAGGTATTATTTAGAATTATTAACGCTGATAATAACTAGCTCATAATAATTTAATCTATGTTTATTTAATTAATCCTTTTTTATCAGTTCCGAAAAGAACGTCTTTTTGAGACGATATAGATTCTTTTCTGGATGATAAGAATAAAATGATTTGTTTAATTTATTTGGCAATTGATACAAGCAAACCCAACCTAAAATAAATGTTGGGTATTTTTTAAAGTAAAGAAGTGTAAAATATTATTTTAAGCTACGTTAATTTATACTCTGCACAAATTACAAAATATTTCCTGGTTCACTCGTAAGCTGAGATCTTATGATCGGAATACTTACATAGCATTTCATGCTCACAAGGGCCAGCAATGAGACAATTTTCCGAATAAGGAAGGCAATTATGTAGGTGTGCGTAGATGAACTTACATCTAGAATTAAGAAGGATGATGAACCTTATATAGGATAAATATAAATAAGAAAAAATGATATCCAAACATAAAACTAATTGGTTGTAAAGATCCAAAAAGGAACGAAAGTGTGGTTGCATTTGCTACGCTGAAGCGATCACACACTCTTACACGCGTGAGCTTTGTGCGCCACCTCTCTGTCGCCAACACTCTAAAATATCTCCACCTCGTTCTTCCGACTAGCCACCAAGCCACTACGACTGAAAGCCTGTACATTTTAAACGCCACCCTCTCTCCTTCTTTCTCCCTAAATTCAAACTGTAATCATGTTTCCTTTTTGCACATAGCACATAAATCCGCCTCGCTCGTCACAACACGTAGCATCAACCATACCGCTTGAAAGCAAAAACACGTGGTACAATAAAAAAAACACCACATGCATACCAAGCGAAAACCTAAAGCCAAAATGCCTAATCTCTAGGTTTAAGTAAAGATTGGAAATAATAAATACTAAACTCTAAATTGAAAGTTCCAACCTGCATTAACTATGATGCGAATTAAAATGTAGGATTTCTTATAGGAATATATAAGACTTCAAAGCACCTTAAGTTAGTAAAGTGCTAACGAGGTTCCTTCCACGCAAGTGCAAAAATCCAAGCAAGTGAGTAGGTGTTTGGTGGAGAATTGGAGGTTCAGAAGAAGTACAACACTAGTTTCGGAAGTGAGGTGAGAACTCATGAGATGGATTCCAAGATGACAGCTGAGAAAATTGTCTGTCTGATTTTAAAAATGGAGAAGATCCGGAAGAAAATGGAGTGCTTCAGTAATTTGGAGCGATTTATGCACAAACAGATCAGAACAGGGCTGGATGACGCATTAGAGGTGATAGACTAGATGAACAGGAACGCAGGTTCTGTAGAAGGCTGGTTAAACAGCGTCGAATACTGAATTGGCGAGTTTTTCGCCAAGAAAAATTGAGCCAAACTGAGTTCGTCAAGGACCTTAAGCAAAAAGTTAAGCCTGACTAACTTGTCAAAAAAATCAAAAGGGTCAGGCAAGCTAGAAAGAAAACGGTCCTTATGAAAGTAGGACCTGCCGAGAAAGGCGTGGCCGAGCTGTCGACTGCAATTAGGGAGGCGGTTGGCGAAGTAGATAGCGTGTGTGAGCTCGTGCCCCGTATCGTATAACTACTAAGGATAAAGAGGTCGCTTCAGACACTTTAGAGACAATCTGAAGGCTTTCGTGAAGCCTGGTAATAGAGAGCGCCGAGACTGGATACTGGATAGCGCACTAGACACCTGAGTGTGGAATGGGTGTCCTGTCGAGTGTCAAAGAAGACAAGAAAGTCGCGGTGATATCGCTCCCTAGCCTTCCGCCATGTGGTAACAAGATGAGCCATAGGGCTACGGCGTGCGATATGACATCGCAGTGCTACCTCTGCGCCGAAGAGAAAAAAAAACCCGGGAGAGACCATCAGCTGGGGACGATGCAGTGTTTGATGTATAAGAA
This sequence comes from Druon quercuslanigerum, assembly GCA_010014905.2. Classification (NCBI taxonomy): domain Eukaryota; kingdom Metazoa; phylum Arthropoda; class Insecta; order Hymenoptera; family Cynipidae; genus Druon; species Druon quercuslanigerum. The sequence goes on from JAAAKG020070128.1 coordinate 5,611, forward strand.
GGCCGCCTCATTAAAAAAGCCTTCCGGACGCACAAAATAAGAACGTAGTTGGGCAGGTGCGAAAAGAAGCCCAGAGCTGCAGTGAAGCCCAAGCTGGGACAAAAGAGGAGAGTTGAGGTATGGCTAAAAAACAGCATATCACTGAAGTAATGCAAAAGCGGTACAGGGAAGAATTATGCTAAGGTGTTAAAGAATTTCATGAAGAAAATATTTGCACAGACAATTTACTATTGTTTATTAGAATATGCCATTAGTCTAATGCTTTTTTACCTATATATAGTTTTTCGTTTGAAATTCAACTGATTTCAAAAAAAATCTTTTTTTTTTTAATAATAAAAGTTAACTATTTGGTTGGAAATTTATTTAAGAAATGCTCAGAATAAGTATTGCAGCTGCATTTTGGAAGACCTGTATTAAAACATAATATAATTTGCTAGCAACCGGAAGATTTCAATGTTTTTCTGGTATATTTCTTAGATAACTTCTTTTTAAAACTCCAAAGATGCCACAAAATAAAAAAGTATTGTTGAGATTAAAAAAAAGGCAAACATAAAACAAAGGCTTCAAACCACAATGTATCTGGGAATGTTCTTATCGTAGAATTTAACATTTACTTAGGCATTTTACACATTTTAGTCGAAAAGTTGTTATAATTCTTTCTGTTTTACAATTTTTTTAAACATCTGGATATAAATACTTTTTTTATTTACTGTTAGCAGTGTCACTTACCGTAAAAGTTAGGATTAGGGATTTAATAATTTTAACGTTGAATACTTAAAATTTTACGTAAAATGTTATCTAAAAGAAGCAATTTATTAGTATCCTGAAAAGTATACATGATGTTTAATCGATAATGATTAACGATGTATCAATTTGTATGAAGGATCAAGGAAAATATAATACTGCTCAAGGTTTGTCAGTTTTTTGTCGTAGTAGTATATGTATACATGCATCCGTCTTTTAAATCACTCACGGAGAGATCTTGTGCTGTTTTAATAGGTAATCTGCCTACTTTTACTTTTGTTCCAACCCAAAGGAATCTAGAAGATACATACTTAAATTTCTTCATATGCTGTTTGGCTGCCTAATTCATAATCAAACCAACGCAATTGCTTCCATTTGAATTACGATTTGCTCCTGATCATAGTTTGAATCAGTTTTTTAACATTCCGTAACGTTTCACTCTTCTATCGCATCTCTTTTTTCATTCAGGTATTAATAAACTATATTGCTTCCATGCATTTATTCAAGCATTTATTCTCACAATTGCCTTTTCAATTCAATTCTAGTTAACTCTATTCATGGTCTTATTGCTCGTTCAAAATACACGTACATAACTTCCTGTTAGATGCGAAAAATTTATTTTCAAATTAAAAATCAGTTGCAAAGTAATTAGATAATTCTTCGCGAAGTGGCGAGTTCAATTATAACGTCAGTCTCGCATGACCTGATTTATTCGAAGGAGAGTATAAGGAGAAATTTAAAATAAAATTTCAGAAAATTTAAGATAATAATGTATAAATTCTTTATGTATTAATGCTAATTTTTTCTTACAAAATCAGTTGCAGGTTGCATAACAGGACTCCCTCCCTTGGACGAGGACACTATTTATCTGAAAATGTGGGATGGCAATACTTATAACGGAGTTGTCTTACGCAGGGACAATTTATATGTACCGCGGTTTCTGAATCCAAATTCAGAGTTTCCATTCTACGTATATTATATACGAACAGAACAATTTCATCATTATTCTTCACTTCTCCATCATTCACCTCCAGCTCGTCCCATAATTCATGAGCTTCATATTCCGGAGCACACTTTCATTAAAATAGGAAATAACCAAACTTATTCAGGTCAGAATTTCGAAGTGTACAATGTAAGCCAGAATTGCCATATAAATACGAGCGAAGCTGTTAGACGGCAATTGCCAGATGCCAACTATATATACATAAGAGTCCCCAGAAAAGGAGTGTATAGATCAGTGTTACATTACTTGTAACCATTATGAGAGTGATAGGTTAGATTGGACTTGAAATTCTACAGTCGGACGTGACGATTTCAATGAGCCTCTTATTTTATTTTGTAAATTCACACAATTATTCGCAACCCAATTTTTACGTAATTTTTTCTATTTTCTTGTTCTGTAATTATATGTATATCCAATTAAACAAATATCTAATTAACAGAAAACAATTTTTAACTTATTTAGTTTAGGCTCCAATAACTTGTATATATTATTTTCAAAAGCGGACAGAGCTTTAATATTATTTTAAAGATTTGAAGAGATTTTAAGCAGTTTAAAATAATTTAATGGAATTGCAAAAAATTTCTCAAACGATATAAAAGTAAAAGCTACAGTGTTTGTGACTTTCGTTTCTCAAATGTCCCAGTCACTTGGCAGCTTTCCTAGTATCTTATAATTTGAAATGCTTGATATATAAGATCATTAGGCTATTAAATATTTAATATTTTTAAATGCTATCTTTTTCTAAAAATATATTCAGCTGTCCGTAAAGAGATCTGGCACCACTTTAAGAATTGGTGATTTCTGAGGTTCATTGTTTCCTTCCCGTTGACTGCTGTTCGTCATTATCTGAGGCCTGAATGCTTATTGATAGATTCGACTCTTAAACCTTAAAAAAAAATTTTCCTTGACGTGTCAATAGAATAGTAAGGGATAGCTGCGTCTGACTATCATGGTTAAGCATATAATTTTAAATTATTTACAAGGAAAAAAATATGTTTAAAATTGCGAATATTGAGCAAATTGACCAAATGCAACATAAAAATGTATATAAAGTTCGTAGTTGTTCCTGAAATTGGAAAGAGCAGGGGAATACTTCACGAAATACATGAGAAGTATATAAGTAAAGCACTTTGAGAAAGTTTTGTTTGGCAAAAGTGTCTAGGCATGATCCTCAGTGCAAAAACAAATATCCGCATGTGACAGCTTGTGCTGTACGTAAGTAAAAGTAAAGTGCAAGTGAAGAAATGCACAAGCGAAATGGATTTATGGGTTAAATTCGTGCATGCCATGCACGGCGTTTACAAATTTCTCCTGTAAATAGTCTATTTTTATTGCAAAATGAGAAACAGCAGATGCTTTTTAACAAAAAAGGGCACTTGCATCAAGCAAAATGTATTCCAATGCTTAAGTTCGTAGAGTAAAAGTTTTTTCTTGTGTATTATCGTTTAAATCAGAGCGTACTTGCATAATTTTTGTTTTAGACTTTATGGTGTTTTTTACGAGGGCTGGTGAAAATTTTTTTTATAATACACCAAGATGGGTCCGCACTTGTTAATAGTTTGGGGATATTGATGGCATCACTGCAGCTATTTCAGTATATATAAATATAGACAAAGATATTGATCACTATAATCACTATATTGATCATAGATCACTATAATGATGCGACCAACGACCTACTAAAAAACACAACCCTTTCTCCTTCGCATTATTCCCCACCGAAAGCGCTTTCGCATTACTTGAAGGGGGGGGGGGGGGCGTTTTCTATCCGGGCTTAGTATTTTCGCTTCTGTCTCAGCTTGTGCTTCTTTGTCCTTTATGAGCTTCTTTGCGGACCTGCCCAGCAATGTTGTTAGCTTAACCCTATACGCCAAGCACCTCATCGTCCAAGGTAGGTGATCTGTCCGGGCCTTTTCTTCTTTTGCGCCACAGTGGCTGCACTTCGGAGTATGCCTAGTATGCCTATGACTAGATCCTGCATTTCTATTAAGCCTTCCTTAATTGCAACACACGCATTCATCTTTGTGCGGCTGAAATTCCGCAGTTTCTTGATTTTCTTCTCTAAATTGATAAGGAGAAGATGCAGTTCTATTAGTGTTGCCTTCATCGCTGCTACCTTCCTTTTATTGACGAACATGTTTCCTTCCTTCTTCACGTCCAAAGGACCACCCAACTCCTTACAAACGCTTCGAATCATTTCTTTAACGTCTTTTAGTAAATAATGCTCCATAATATTCCCACCAGTAGCTAGGGAAGTAAAGGACCACCATCGCAGAGTCTCACATGCAGGGGTAAGAGCTATATACTCTAGGAGGCGACAAGGTATCCTAGAGACACCGTTCCCTGGTGCTACTCAGCCCTCGGCACGGTTGTTCACGCCTTGACTTGGGGTTCTAAGTGTGTTTGGTCCGCGAGGCGTATTTTATTTTCGCCTTACTGAAAACAGTTATTTAAACTTTTAAGGATTTACAGCCATAAATTTTAACGCTTAATAATTTGTGTCCAATTAAAAAACTTCATCAAGATACTTCATAAATCTTGTTGAAATCTACTAAAAAGAACGCTTTCACCTTACGCATGTGCTACAAACAAAAATTCTATATATTTGAAACTGATGCACCTTTTTGAACTTTTATCTAATTACAAAATTTTATAAGAACAGTTTTTAAATGCATGTATCTCATATCTATTAGAAAGTTGGACTAATATTTCTTAACCTATTTAAATTTTTTTATTTTTTGAAAATTTAAAAAATTTTGGAAAGCATATAACTTTCTAAACTTTTCTCGAATTTAAAAATGTCATTAGTATAATTTAAAAGTCTTTTTGTCTTATATATTTGAAAAGCCTTAAGAAGTGTATCAAATGATGACTCCATTGGTCATATGCTGCAAAAGTTAGCGGGTATACAACATACAGGTAACTATACATACAGACATACATGCATACGGACATCAGACAGATAAACATACAGACACCTACAAAATTGTACGATTTTTGGATTTGGATGATTATTGAAAATCTGAGTATTACATTTTTGGTTGAAAATTTATATTAAAAGTGTAAAATAGATTTTTTCTAGCTACAAATTTAAACATATTGTTAAAAAGGCATTCTTTTTTGGTTTCTTAAGTTTCTATCATTAATATTCAAGTTTTTTTTTTATCCAACGCTATATCTAACGAGTTTGTGTTTTATTGTAATATATGTATTGCATGAGGATGCTGACAAGTATAAATGAATTGCAACTGATTTATGACAACCTATACTTTTTATCTTAGGAAATCTCAAATGTTTCAATACAATCTTACAGCGTCGTATTTGACAATGCCAAAGAGATAACGCCTGTGGTGTAATGGACGCCTATTTTCAAGGACTGTTATAAATTCAAATAAATATTTACAACTTGATATAAAGAACGTTGTATTTTATACAGATTTTATTATTTTTTTCAGCAAATGTTTTTTTAATAACACGCGGAGAAACCTTATGCTTCTATTATAAATAATATTTTTATTATTCTTTTTATTCTAGTTCACGAAAATCTAAAATCACTATCCACTCCTGCCCATATATTTAAGTCTGGTTTTAACTATTCATTACCTATCACTCTTCCGTCGCGTCTCTGTCTTTTATTTCAGGTAAAAAAAATATGTGGCTTTCCTACCTGTATAGATTTCGTAAATTTCTTTTCAATCCACTCTATTATTTGCGCTATTTATCATTTAAAATATACAGACACAGATAGATATAATATGCATATCACAACTTCGAACTTAATGCAAAACATTTATTTAGTGAGAAAATTCATCTGCAAAATAATAGGCAAATTCGTCGCAAGATGGTAAATTACGATGAAAACCAAAAATATGCAGTCCAGCGTAAAGTGATTGACAGTAAATTTTTAGATATAATTTAGGCGAGAAGTTCTGTTTCATGTGATTTTTTATGATTCAAACAAAAACCACGCGTCATTAAAAAAATACGGATTGACTTTCATTTTATCCAACGGAAATATATGATTTACTAACTTATATTTCTTGACATACTTATTTGCTCTCTAAATCGGAACCAACTACCATCTTGAAGCAAGGTATGTATTTCGTTAATAAAAATTATGTCTAAAAGAATTAGCCATTCTGCTCTCCTCATCTTCGGAAAAGATAGTTTTCGTTTTGCGAGTAAATAGAACTTCCTTTGTCGACCTTATTGTTATTACACCATTAAGCCGTTTCCCTTTCGGAGTAGGCGTGACTCACTCGGTGGGGAAGTGGGTAGTGTGAGGAAGGGGTTATAAAATTCTTAGATTAATCTGGAACTCTCGTGTGATTTATTTAAATAACACGTTCACTCCGCAACACTGCTCCGACCCAGGTTACTAATCAACTATTTTCCGCCATACTTTTCTCTCCTGGCATACTTCTCTAGCAGGCTCTCGTGTTTCTATGGCTTCTTATGTCTCTTCTAACTAGGGTCTGATTCGTACGTTCTAACCATTTCTTCCGCAGTCTGCTTCTGTGCTCACTGCCATTTACTTTATCTTGATATACTTGTTTCGTTAGTCATCCATCCTTCATTCTCTCAACGTGCCTGAACCATCTTCATTGATTTCTTTCCCATGTGTTAAATAGCGTTTCTTCGACACCACATTCCTTTAGGATTACCTCGTTACTTACTTCGTCGATCGCGTTAATTTTACTCTTATCTTTTTCTTGATATGTCCATGTCTCGCTGCCGTAGAGTACAGTTAGAACAAATATGGAATTATGTATTGTTATTTGAGCCTTATTTGATATATTTTTACTTCTTCTAAGGGGGCCTGCTCTACCAATAAGGTACCTTCGTTAATGCGGCTATCTAACTCCTCATCTATCTTACCGTCCCTAGTAAATAAGCTACCAAGGTATACGAATTCATCAACTTGTTCAATTCTCTCATCATTTAATACAATGTTGCATATTGTTTTCTCACTCTGTCCTTTAAAACCCATAGTTTTTGTTTTATTTACGTTAATTTTGAGGCTCATGCTCTTTATGCTTGTATTCAATTTATTCAGCATTCTTTGCAAATCTTTGATAGATTCTGCCATGACAACCTTATCATCTGCGAATGCTAACCCACGTACCCTTACTGTTTCGAGATCGATAGCTTCTTCGTCGAAAAGAGCTATTCTTAAACACTTGTCCATAAATAATATAAATAGCCATGAAGACATTTTCTAATTTTTTATTATCAGTCCCTGACAAAAACTTTCTAGTTCTCGGCAAAAAAAGAACTAAAGATATACCAAATTTTTTTCATTTATAAAAAAATGTAGTTATTCATATTTTAATAATACTGTGTAATTTGCGCTTTCGTTTAAAAAATATGAATTTTCGTTAACTTTTCCTGTTTTGAATAGTTTTAAATTTATTGTATCAACTATTGGATTAATTTCGAACGTCGTGCTTGATAATATACTTATTTCGCGCTTTGCCCTTGATTCTGAATTTAGATAGCGCGATGCGCTGGTCTTTGGTTTGTCACCCATATTTGTACAAAGAACTTTATTATTAAATGTCAGTGCGGCAAAAACTATATTTTAGTGAGTGTCTATTCCCATTTGTTTAACCTCTTTCGGCCTTGGAGAAACCATTCTCTTGACGCATCTCGTGCTTTGCACTCAATTTAGTCAAAAAAGTAAGAGGACTGGTAGATTTATAACAAAACTTGTAACAAGACTCGTAGATATTTTTTGTTAAAAAAACATTTGTCTTGAAACTCTTTTCGTCTGTTGTGCTGAGTCTCTAAACACTTTTTTTTTAATCAAATTTTTTACGAGTAAAGGAAACTCTAGTCGTCGAATCTACAAAATAATTCATAAATAGTAAAGATTTTTTATGGTTAAACTTTTTTTGACTATCATTTTTTTTTGCAACTCAGATCTGTACTCAGATCTTGACCGAAAATTTGAATTTTTTTTGGTATTATGTACAAAGTTGTTATGATAACCTTGTATGGCTTTTAAAAAGCAACTTTTTTCTTTTTTTCGTTTTTTTTTATACTTTGCATTGTTTGACTTAAATATTAATTTTCCTTTATTTTTAATTTTTAAGTCTGAAACTGCTATAACTCGGACAATTTTCTTTTAATCGCAAAAAATCATAAGCCTTAATTGTTACTTTGTTTACAGACTAAAACGACGACACAGAAACAGACGTTAAAACTATTTTTTCTGCCATTTGATGGAGTCCGCAAACATAATTTTTCGCTTAAATCCAATAACTTCTCATTACGATAACAATATAGTAAAAGCTTTTCCAAAGATGTTGTTGGATCTACAAAAAGAGGCTTATGCTCGAGGAATTTCTTACTCGTTGAAAAAAAATTAATTCAACTCTATAGGTAATAAACATAACAAATAAGGAAAAATTTCTCTTCTGAGATATTGTCATCCTTATTCTTTGTGAAGGCCATCAAAGTTAGTACATGTAGCAGTCGTCTATCTTGTGCGTTCATACAATATTCTTGAAAAATCCCTTTTCTATTTAATTTTATTGTGTCTACAGAAAAAAAATTATGAAGAGTTATATTAAAATTCTGTTCCCGGCGTTAGTGGGTCTTCTGAGTTTTAATCGTAAGTGTAACATAACTATAAAATTATGATGTGTGATAAATGTCACGTATATGAAGAATTACTCATTTCTATACTATCCATCTTTACAGTAAAGTTGTTTTGATCTATACAACGTCATATTTGACGAAGCTTTAATTTCTGATATATATATATACATATATATGTATATATCAACCGTTCTTTGAAAATTTCCGTAAAGCTATCTCATTTGCATCGCATTCTAAGCAACAGTTACAAAAAATTATTTAATTAATTAATAATTAATTAATCAAATATTATTATTTAATACCACCTTACTTGAGCAGTTGTTTTTTACGAGATATTTATTAATTCAAAGCAGTGCCATATATATACTATCAAATCACAAATAAACTTTAAACTGTGAAATTCAAAATTGGAAGCTGAAAAAACCTGAAAATTTCAAAATTAGAGAATGCAAAAAAATACAGAATTTTAAAAATCGAGAAAAGATATATGTGAAAAAAAAGGGCATGAGGATACTGAAAGGAATCAGGAAATCTTTACATACTCGACGCATACTTAAACAGATTTGTATTAACCAATATTTGGTAGATAAGCCATGTAGTCTAATAGATGTTTGTGTTTAAAAACAATTCTAAATTTAAAGAAAAATTAAAACGTTGGCGAACAGAAAAAAGTTTAAACGTTATGGTGAATTGCAGAACTGGTCCGCAAAATATAAAAATGTGTTTTCATCGTGGAAAGCGTCTTTTCTAAAGTATAGCTAAAATAAATAACCTTCGGATTTTTATTTTAACCGGCAGTAATATGGGATTTACAAATGTATATTTTTTGACATTCTTTTTTGCTCTCGAAATCGCAACTAAATACCAACTGGATGAAAGAAACATATTTTGTTAGTAAAAATTATGTCGCCAATAATTAAAAAATTTTATGCAAGATATTGACTCTAATTATAACGTCAATTCCACACGAATTTAATATTTCAAAAAAAGTTTAGTAACAAAAACAGGAATCGTACTTAAATGAAAAAAAAAATCTTTTCCATTGCTTGCTGCTCACCCCTTTTTCGAAAAAGATAATTATTGTTTTGTGAGTTAATATAACATTCTTTTTTGACCTTTGATTGCTAAAAATTTTTAAAATTATATGTTAATACTGTTCCTAAATCCTTATACATTAATTTACTTTCCTTTTTACAAAATTAGGTGCACGTGGAATAAGAGATGCCAATTTTCATCCATTGGGTACTGACACAGTTCGTGTAAGAATGTTAGACGGCTCAATTTATGAAGGAGCTAGTCTAGCCTACCCTGACACACGAGTACCCTCGTTCCTGGAGCCTTATCAAGTTAATAATTTATATTTTCATTTTATACGAACGGAAGCGGCCCATAATTATATGTCAATTCTCTTGGAAGTCCCACCATTTCATCAACATATCTTTGGCGAACATAATCCACTGTATTGTGAGATGATGATAGAAAATAACTTTTACTTTGCGGCAAATTTTGAATTGTACCCTGTAAATCAACATGGCCATAGAAGTAGAATCGGAGGTCTAGAAGGCAATTTCCCGACCCGCAACTATATATACATCGCAGTTCCAAATCAAGGAGTGTATAGAGCAGCTTTGCGCACTAATTAATCAAGGTATTTGACCGTTTACAGCCGTCTTCTTAAAGTTAGATCCCGAATGCATCTAAATTGATTTTTTCACTGCGCTGTCACCAAACACTGCTCAATCGAAGTGAGTCTGTTAAAACTAGGCCTAGGGCCTAGGGGGGTAAGCATGCAAAAGTTGTTCCTGCACGTATCGAGTTTATATTATCACTATAGATGGACATTGATGTGACATAAAACTCCTACAAAGGATAACATAAAAATTTCATTTTTAGGGGAGTTATGGACAAGGAAAGTGAAATAAAAAAAGTCATTTTTCTCGAAAACTACCCAACCGATTTTTAAGATCGAAATGTATGTTATAGTCACCTCTAAGAGTAATTAGAAAAAAATTACACCTCTAGTTTTGTCTTTGGAAAAATGCTCTTGCTGCATACTTCAACATATATTTTACCCAAATTTTTTGTAAGGGTACTTTATGGCTTAAAAAGCAAACTCTGGCGCAGGATGTCGTGATTGTAGTGCGTAGAGCGCATAACATGACCTTGAGGCCTGGAACATCACAAATCGAACTTTACTTGGAGTGCTTAAATACGGTGAGTCCCCTTGCCTCTCACCATTTGGGGTTCTTAATATAGGTGAGTCCCCGTACCTCTCACCAGTTGGGGTGCTTAATATAGGTAAGTCCCCTTGCCTCTCACCAGTTGGGGTGCTTAATTAAGGTGAGTCCCCATGCCTCTCACCAGTAGGAGTTGCTTATTCCTTTATTCATTATCGCTGTCACTTTCAATCACTGGAATATAGTTTCTCTTCTTGAACACATCACTGAGTATTTCTGCAGGTTTAAAAATTTTGGACAAATACCTAGAATATAATAAGTAATAAACAACTGCCGCAATGTGTAAACAACAACCAACAGTGCGTTGGCTATTAGCTTATTCACATGTGTAATGTTTTAAACCAGAAACTCCAAAAGTATTGGGCTTGTACCTTAAAAAGCATCTATAGGCCGTGCCAGAAATGTGACGAGATGAAACTTTTAATTTGAGCACATTTGACTCATCTTTCACATACTCATTCTTAATTTACCATCTGTATCGACCATTTCTGCCAAATATGAGACAGCTTGAGCAAGTTTGTATATTCTAGTGAACAAGATTTTCAAATCTCTTTCAGTCATTTCCGGAAAATCTAAAATGTCGTCTGATGTGACACTTTTAAAAGGAAGTTTCCGACGAAGCCATCCTTTTTCTTCTACCTCAGTAGCCAAAGTATTCTGCAAATTTCTTTGACTATGCATTCTTTGCAAAACCGAATGTTGGTGATGAAACGAGATTCGTTAGACTCTTCCGTGGTCAGTTGTTTCCTTTTTTCTTTCAAAGCAGGCATTAAAACGTGAAATTCTCTTGCTCTAACTTTTCTTTTATATCTTCAAAATTGCGATCAAGAACAAAAATATCACCTTCTTTCAAGAATTTACGCAAACAATTTGGATCCTCAATAACACTTTTTAGAATTTTCTGCCCAGAGGAATTGGGTATTTCGGAGCGAGATCAGCATCTCTTTAAGAGAATTGAGTTGTTCCCAATTTAACCCTGTAAATAATTCTAATTGTTTTTTGGAAAGACTATATTCACCTACTTTATCGAATAAACTTGAATCACACCTTATAGAAAGGGTATTCAATTCTTTGGACAACTCAAATGCAGTGATACTTGATATGTTAGAATGCACTTTCAAGAGAGCAAGATCTTCATCAAATATACGATTTTTTATCAT
>JAAAKG020070139.1:0-17357 GCA_010014905.2 Druon quercuslanigerum
AATATTATGAAAAATAAAATAAATTTATAAAATTGCAAAAAAAAAGAAATCGTTAGTTAAAATTTATGACTATAATTTTCGAGGGATATGATTAACAAGATTTCAATGATCTTAGGGTTATTTTTTAAAGTCAAATTATTTGCGGATACTTTAATGATTTTGAAAGAATCAAAATCTCTTTGAATATTTTAATAAATTTGCAAATAAATAATTTACCAGTGTTAAGGAAATTTGTAAAGTTTCAAAAATTTTCAAATTTTGAAGTGCTTCCAAAAATTTAAAATATTTTTTGTAATTCAAAAAGTTTTCCAGATATTTTCAATCGGGTTTAAACATATGAAGTGATTTGAAAGAGCTTTAACTATTTTAGTATATTCTAAAATATTTCACGAAATTTTGAATGGATTTAAAAAATCAAAAAGGATCCACAAGGAATCTTTGAGAATTTTCAAAAATTTTAAGGGATTTAAAATTACTACCGAGTATTTTAATGATTTTAAAAGAATTAAAATCTCTTTGGATATTTTAATCAATTTGCAAAGAAATAATTAAACAGTATGAAGGGATTTTGTAAAGTTTCAAAAATTTTTAAATTTTGAAGATACTTCCAAAAATTTTAAGAATCTGAGAGATTCTTCGATATTTTGAAAGATTTAAAATCATTTTTAATATTTTTTAATGATTTCAAAGTATGTTAGATTAAAAATAATATTTTGGCTTGCTTTTGATAATTCCTAGAAATTTCCAAAAGTTTTTAAACATTTTCAGGTCTTTCAAATAATTTTAAAAGATTTCAATTATTGTACAATATTTTAAAATACTTTAAAGAAATTTTTCATTCATTTCATAAATCGATGGGGTTTCAGAAGATTTGAAATATTTTTGGTAATTGAAAAAGATTCCAAGATATTTTCAATCGGTTTTAAACATATGAAGTGATTTGAAAGAGTTTTAACTATTTTAGTATATTCTAAAATATTTCACGAAATTTTGAATGGATTTAAAAAATCAAAAAGGATCCACAAGGAATCTTTGAGAATTTTCAAAAATTTTAAGGGATTTAAAATTATTTTCGAGTATTTTAATGATTTTAAAATAATTAAAACCTCTTTGGATATTTTAATCAATTTGCAAAGAAATAATTAAACAGTATGACGGGATTTTGTAAAGTTTCAAAAATTTTTAAATTTTGAAGGTACTTCCAAAAATATTAAGAATTTGAGAGATTCTTTGATATTTTGAAAGATTTAAAATAATTTTTAATATTTTTTAATGATTTTAAAGGATGTTAGATAAAAAATAATATTTTAGCTTGCTTTTGATAATTACTAGATATTTCCAAAAGTTTTTAAACATTTTCAGGTCTTTCAAATAATTTTAAAAGATTTCAAATATTGTACAGTATTTTAAAACACTTTAAAGAAAATTTTCATTCATTTCATAAATTCAAAGGGTTTCAGAAGATTTGAAATATTTTTGATAATTGAAAAAATTTCCAAGACATTTTCAATCGGTTTCAAACATATGAAGTGATTTCAGAAAGTTTTAAATATTTTAGTATCTTCTAAAAGATTTAACAAAATTTTTAATAAATTTAAAGAATCGGAACGGATCCACAAGAATTTTATTAATTTAATTTTTTATTAATTTAATTTATTTTTATTAATTTAGTTAAAGATATTTCAAAAGACTTCAAGTGATTTTATTATATTTTCAATAAATAATGAATTCTTTTAAATTCTTATAAATTTTCTTGATTTTTCCTAAACTTATTTCAAACTTACTGAATTTAATGAATCTTTTCTTTTTCAGGTTCGTTTAATTTTAGAATTACCTTAAATTTTTTTAGAAATTTTATTAAACTCTTCTTATTTCCATTAAAATCTACATATATTATAATTTTTCTGAGATCAATCAAATGTTTCAGATTTTTGAAATTTTTCTAATGGATTTTAATTCTTTTAAATTTAACACGCATAAATTTGAAGTATAATAAATTTTGTTCAGACTATTTTGAAAATCACTTAGAATTCTTATTAATTCATTTAAATTAATTTCCATCAGTTACTTCTAATCATTTCAAGGATAAAAATTAGGGATGTAGGTGAAGTTAAGAAAATTTGTGGAAGAAGGAAAGTTAAGGGAAGAACATTTAAAAGAAATAAAGAAAAATTTCTTTAAATGACGGATGGAAAATTAAGAAAAAGATTAAGATCCAATTAAGGAAAATTAAAGGAAATAAGGATAGGAGGAAGAGAAAGTATGATGTAGTAGAGGAAGAGAGTGAAAGAAGGGGTGAGTAAAAAATAATTAAAAATGTATGTCAGTAAGGGTGGGGAAGTAAGGGATGGAAAAAAGTCTCGGAAGGAAAAATTTAGCTAAGGAAGTGTTTAGAAGGCTAAATAGGGGAAGTATAAATTTAAGGAAGGTGCGGAGAGAAGGGTGAAGAAGCAAAAGAATAATTTATAAGAGCATTCGTTCTACTAGAATATACTGTTTTTTTTTTTTAAATAATTCCCTTCTCCAATCTAAATTTAATTATTGTTTCCTAAGACGGGGTAACCCGTGTTGATGTTAGAAATGATGAAAGGAAGGTAATAATTTGTGAAAATATTCGTTTCCTGAAACAGACGCCTTGTCAGCAAGAAGAGAGTCGGAAATGGTTCTGTGTCGGGCTGGAGAAGAAGTTAACTCGGGTTGAGTTAACTGTGGTGGCGCTTGCGCTCAGACACGTAGCGCCAGATTTACTGAGACGTCTTGAAGGCACGACGGATACATAGATATCTTTCAGGGAGGCAACCCTTCACCTAAGTCCAGACGCGGAATTTTGCTGTCGCGACATGGGTGCTTCTCGCTGCAGCGGAAATAGCCGCTGCACATAAATTAGACACGTGCCAGGACATCGTGAGGAATCAGGATTCCGACTCTGGAATAAGATAGACCGTCATTTTGGTCCTTCAGCTACCAGAATATATTACATCTGTTAATCCTTTCAGATTTATGTCTTTCCTTAGCATCCTTATCTCCATAACTTTTAAGGAAAGGACTAATAATTAAAAATTCGTCAAAATGGGCGCCAAGAAAGTTCAGCAAAGTTTTTTTGTTTGATAAAGATGTTAATTAATTCAGTAAAACCTCCAACTTCCATAGCTTGTATCTCCTGTGCACCTACATTCCTTTACTTCCCTCCTCTCATGTCACCAATCGCAATATTCCCTTTCACTTCCCATACTTCTCACCTACTCATTTCTCCTCATTTCTCTTCTCTCATTTCACCATTCGCACTAATCCCTTTCACTTCCCATACTTCCCACCTCCTCATTTTTCCTTATTTATACTAACTTCTTTTCCCTTATTTCACCTATACTCCTCTTTTCTACTATTTTCCATACTTTCCTCACTTCCCCTAACCATCCTAATACTCCTGACTTCCTCTCATATGAATAACTTTTTCCATTATTACTTCTCTCCCCTGCTTCTCCTCCTCTGTTTCTTTTTTCTTACTCCCCCCTTCCCACCTCTAATGCTTAAATATACACCTTTACTGCACTTTTCCTGCGTCCCTATCATTTCTCTACACATTCCAACCCTACCTCTCATCGCCCGACTTCCCCTCTTCTCATTTATCTTCCCCTACTATACTTACCTTCGCACTCTAATTATCTTCCTCTCTCCTGTTGACGCCCTGCGCTACCTATCACGGAAAAAGTTAAACAGCTTATAAGAACTTCTCTATAATGAATTTTGTCATTGATTTCATTTCAATTCGATGTTTAACGATCACTGCGGGCAAGTAAATCATTTTTTATAAGAAGGAGAATAAATCTGCTTGAAAGAACTATTAGAGAAAATGAGTATAGAAATAAGTAAAAAAGAAAGAATTAATGCAAAAAATTTTCAGGGATTTTAAGAAAAGTTCTTTAGATGTTGTACAAATTTCTAGAGTTCTAAAGAGATTTTTAAGGTTTTTAAACATATCAGAAGATTTTCAAAGATTCCAAATGAACTTTAATGAATTTAGAGAAACTAATATTTAGAGGTTTAAAAAAATTTCTTTAAATTTAAAAAAAACTCGATTAGTTTAACAGATTTCTATGAATTTCGACAGATTTTAAAATCATTGTGGATATTTTTAGGAATTTTGTAACATTTCAAATCATGCCAAAATATTTTAGAGAGTTTGCAAAATTTTCAAAGATTTCCGGAGATTTGAAGGAAATCTAAAGGACTTAAAGGAATTTGAAGAAACTCCAAAGAAATTTTACGGATTTTAAGGTTTTTAAAAGAATTTTACGAAATTTTTAAAGATTTTGAGAAATGCTAACATACCCACAGATTTTAAGGTGATGAAAAAAAATATAATTCTAGAAAATCAATTTTCAGAAGTATCTCGACGATTTTGAAGATTTAAAGGAATTTTTAGGTATTTTAAGAAATTTTACAAGATTTCAATGATTTTAATATATCTCTAAGAGTTTCCAGGATTTTAAAGATTTTCAGATATTTGAAAGATTTTCCATTAGTATCAAAGATAATAAAGAATTTAAAAAGATTAACAAAATCAAGGATATCAAATCGCTGTATAGAATCTTTAATAATTCAAGGAATTTCAAGAAATTTTAGAAGATTAAAAGGATTTAATAGGATCTTTATTTATTTTTGTATTTTAATGAATTTTAAATACATATTGTTGTAGTCTTGATCGAGATTAGTCGAAATCTAAAATTTGGGAATTTTATCCTAACCAGTTTTTTTATTTGATCTTGAATTTTTAGTCAAGGTTAAATTTTTTTAAGTTGTCTACTTAGCGGTTGGATGTTAAAAGATTTAAAAGAAAAATAGTTTTGAAATTTTGCAACATATACATTAATATTAGAGGATTTCTATGATATTCAAGAGTTTTTAAAATCATTCGAAGGATCTTCAGAAATTTCGTAAAATTTCAAAAGATCCCAAGAGATTTTAGAGAATTTTTTAGATTTTTGAACACTTTTGGAAATTTGAAGAGATTCAAAAGGACTTTTACGGATTTTGAGGGTCTTAAAAAGATTTGACGGAATTTTTTAAGATTTTAAAATATATTAAAAGATCCAAAAGAACTTCAGGTAAATTAAAAAAAATGTAAATTCTAGAAAATCAATTTTCAAAAGACTTCCAGCGATTTTGAAAATTTTAAGGAATTTTAAGGTATTTTAAGAAATTTTACAAGATTTCCATGATTTTATTAAATCTCCAAGTGTTTCCAGATTTTTAAAGGTTTTCAAATATTTGACAGATTTTAAATTATTTTTAAAGACAGTAGAAAATTTTAAAAAACCTTCAAAATTAAGGATATCAAACCACTTTTTAGGATTTCCAATAACTCAAGAAATTTCAAGAAATTTTAGAAGATTAAAACATTTTGATATGGCCTTCATTTATTTTTGTATTTTAATGGATTTAAAATACATATTACTGTAGTATTGATCGATATTGGTCAAGATCTCAAATTTGGGAATTTTATGCTTACCAGATTTTTATTCACTCTTGATTTTTTAGTCGAGGATAAATTCTTTCAAGTTGGCTAATTAGCCTTTAGTTTGGTTTTTTTAACCTGTTGAGTTGATTTTTCCATATATTCTATATTAAAAGATTTTCAATCATTTTTTCAAATTTCGGAACGTATACAATTATTTTAAGGGACTTGTATGCTATTCAAGAAATTTTATGATCATTAAAAGTACTTTTAGAAATTTCGTAGTTTTGAAAGATGCCAAGAGATTTTAGAGAATTTTTTAGATTTTGTAACACTTTCAAGAATTTAAAGGGATTCAAAAGGACTTAAGAAGAAAAAAAAACTTGAAAAAGGACTTGATTTTGAGCTTTTGAAGAAGATTTAATGGGATTTTTGAAGATTTTAAGAAATATTAAAAGATCCAAAAGAACTTTAGGTGATTTAAAAAAAAAACTAAATTATAGAAAATCAGTTTTGAGAAGACTTCCAGCGATTTTGAAGATTTCAAGGAATTTAAATGTATTTTCAGAAATTGTACAAGATTTTAATGATTTAATAAATCTCTCAGTGTTTCCAGGATTTTAAAGATTTTCAGAAATTTGAAAGGTTTTAAAATATTTTTAAATATAATAAAGAATATGAAAAGTTTAAAAAAATCAAGAATTTTAAATGCATGTTGTTGTAGAATTGACGGAGATTAGTCAAAATCTAAAATTTGGGAATTTTATGCTTACCAGTTTTTTATTTACTCTTAAATTTTTAGTCGAGGTTGAATTTTTTTAAGTTGGCTACTTTGCTTTGGATTTGTTTTTTCAAGCTGTTAAGTTGATTTTTTGATATATTCCATGTTAAAAAATTTTCAAAAATGTTTTCAAATTTTGGAACATATAGATTAGTTTTAGAGGACTTGTATGCTATCCAAGAAATTTTAAAATCATTAAAAGGATTTTCAGAAATTTCGTAGTTTCAAAAGAAGTCAAGAGGTTTTAGAGAATTTTTTAGATTTTAAAACACTTTCGGGAATTTTAAGAGATTCGAAAGGACTTTTACAGATTTTGAGGGTTTTAAAAAGATTTTATGAAACTTTTTAAGATTTTAAGATATATTAAAAGATCCAAAAGAACTTCAGGTGATTAAAAAAAAAACTAAATTCTAGCAAATCAGTTTTCAAAAGGATCCCAGCGATTTTGAAGATTTCAAAGAATTTTAAGGTATTTTGAGAAATTTTACAAGATTTCAATAATTTTAATAAATCTCTCAGAGTTTCCAGGATTTTAAAGATTTTTAGATATTAGAAAGTTCTTAAGTTATTTTCAAAGACAATAAAAAAATTTTAAAAGATTTAAAAAATCTTAAAATTTATTTAAAAATTTTTGAATACATAATGTTGTAGTGTTGGTATCGATTAGTCACAATCAAAAATTTGTGAATTTTATGCTTACCAGTTTTTTTATTTGATCTTGAATTTTTAGTCGAGGTTGATTCTTCCTAAGTTGTCTCTAAATTTGTTATTTTAAACTGTTAAGTTTATTTTTTTAGGATTTATATCAAAATATATCTTTCAAAAGTTTAGATGGCGACAAAAAATATTTTGTAAAAGTTAATAACAAGAGAATTATAATGTTTCAACATGACTAACATTTTTCTCGTAAACGGCCAAACGGATATTAACAATCGAAACGTCACATTTTTATTTGTGAATGACTATTATAGAAATATGCCTTTGAATTTATAAAAATGAACATAATAATAAGAATTTTATTTGTTTTTAAAAAAGTTGAGATTTGTTCTACACATAAAAAAATTTCCGTCTCACGTTTTTCTACGTTACCTTTGAAGAGAAAAGCTGGAAGAAATGCGATTTAATTCTTATCATAGACATTAATAAAGATTTTTTCAAGCTTAGGTCGCACCAATTTTTTTTCTTCAAATTAATAACAATCAATTATCAATTTCTACAATTAGAATTACATCGTAATTCATACATCTTTTCTCTTCAAACAGTTTTTAATATCCGTTTAGCCGTTTACTAGAAAAATCGTAGTCATGCTGAATCATTAAAATTTTCTTGTTACTAACTTTTACCAACAAAAAATGTTGAATTATCTAAAATTCAGAACATTTTTTTTAAATTAAAAGATTCAACAGCTTCAAAAATAATTCTAAGTGCTAAGTAACCATCTAAAAAAAAATTTAATCTTGACTAAGAATTGAAAGACGAGTCAAAAAAATTAATTCTGTGTAAAGAAATTCCTATTGGAAAAAAATTATAAAAATTTCATTAATTTACAATTATTCTTGTACTCTAATATACGAGTTGACGAGTTGACGAGTTGACGAGTGGATGAGCGCTGATACTTGTGGAAATGATAAGATACGTTTCGACAGGATAAAAGAGTGCAGAGAGGATAGAGGACAGTGTAGATACGAAAAGACGAGAGAGTAAATCGAATGAGAATAAAGAAATAGGATAGGTTTAGTGGGGAAGGAAAGGAGAAGAAGAAAAAAGGGTAAAAATAATGGTGATTAGTAGAATTGTGTAAAGGAGTGATCGGGAGGGTAAGGTGAGTAGGTAGAATGTAGGAAGTAAGTAAGGAAGTAAGTTTGACGAGTGGATGAGCGCTGATACTTGTAAAATGATAAGATATGTTTGGAGAGGATAAAAGAGTGGAGAGAGGAGAGACGACAGTGTAGATGCGAACATAGGAGAGATTACAGAAGAGTAAAGAGAGAGGAAAGAGGCAAAGTTAAGAAGTTGAAAATTTAAGGAGTTTAGGAGTTAATGAGTTGATGAGTTGATAAGTTGATGAGTTGAGGATTTAAGGATTTCAGTAGTTGAGGATTTGGGGATTTGAGGAGTTTAGAGTTGAGGAGTTGTGGAGTTAAGGATTATAGAAGAGAGAAGTGAGGAGAAGCAAGGGGAGAGAGGGAAGATTGGAAGGACTAAACATTGTTTGTAAAAATAAAAACGAAATACAAAAGGAAAATAGTGAAGAGAGGACAGAGGACAGCTTAGACACGAAAAGAGGAGTTATAAGAGAAGAGTGAGGAGATAGGAGATAGGCGGAGGTGAGGAGTTGAAGATTTAAGGAGTTAATGAGTTGATAAGTTAACGAGTTAAAGAGTTGAGGATATGAGGATTGCAGTAGTTAGGGAGTTAAGAAGTCAGGTAGTTTGAGAGTTAGGTATTTGAGGAGTTGAGGAGTTGCGGAATTGATGTATTGTGGAATTAAGGAATGAAAGAGTTGAGGAGTTAAGGAGTTGAGAAGTTGGGGTTGAGAAGTTCAGGATTTTAAGATTTAAAGAGTTAAGGAGTTTGGAGTTAAGGAATTGTGGAGTTAAGGATTTAAAAAAAAAGAGAAGAGTGGAGAAGAAAATGGAGCGAGGGAAGACTAGAACGACTTCCTCAATATCTCAACAGACTAAACATTGTTTGTAAAAATAAAAACGAATAGAGTGGAGAGAGGAGAGAGGACAGTGTAGATACGAACAGAGGAGAGATAAGATAAGAGTGAGGAGAGAGGAGAGAGGCGGAGTAAGGGAGTTAAAGCTTTGGTGAGTTAATAAGTTGATAAGTTGACGAGTTGAGGAGTTGAGGAGTTTGAGGTTGAGGAGTTCAGGATTTTAAGAGTTCAGGAGTTAAGGATTTGAGAAGAGTGGAGCGTGGAGAAGCAAAGAGAGTCAGTGAAGATTTGAACGATTTTCCAAATATCTTAATAGACTAAACACTGTTTTAAAAATGAAAACGAAAATAAAATCAAAAAGAGAGGAGAGAGGGCAGTGTAGATACGAAGAGAGGAAATATAAGAGAAGGATGAGGAGATAAAAGAGAAGCGGAGTTGAGGAGTTGAAGATTTGAGGGGTTAATGAGTTTATGACTCTATTAGTTGATAAGTTGGAGAGTTGAGGAGTTGAGGATTTGATGATTTATGGAGATGGGGAGTTTGGGAGTTAAGCATTCGAGGCGTTAAAGAGTTGAGGAATTAAAGAATTAAGGAACTGAGGAGTTGAGGAGTTGAGGAGTTTGGAGTTGAGGAAGTGTGAAGTTAAGGATTTAAAAAAAGAGGAGAGAGGAGAAGCAAATAGAGAGAGGAAACATTAGAACGACTTTTTCAACATCTCAATAGACTAAACATTGTTCGTAAAAATAAAAACGAATAGAGTGCAGAGAGGAGAGAGGACAGTGTAGCTACGAAGTGAGGAGAGGTGAAAAAAGAGTAAGGAGAGAGGAGAAAGGCGGAGTTAATAAGTTGAAGCTGTGAGGAGAAGAGGAGTTCATGAGTTGATAAGTTGACGAGTTAAGGAGTTGAGGAGTTTAGGGTTAACGGGCTCAGGATTTTAAGAGTTGAAAAGTTGAGGAGTTAAGGAGTTTGGAGTTGAGGAATTGTGGAGTTAAGTAATTAAAAAAAGAGGAGAGAGGAAAAGCAAAGGCAAAGAGGGAAGATTTCAACGATTTTATCAACATCTCAATAGACTAAACATTGCGTGTAAAAATAATAAAGAAAATAAAAACGAATAGATTAGAGATAGGAGAGAGAACAGTGTAGATACAAAGAGAGGAGAGGTGCGAGAAGCTTGAGGAGAGAGGAGAGAGTCGGAGTAAAGGAGTTGAAGCTTTGGTGAGTTAATAAGTTGATAAGTTGACGAGTTGAGAAGTTGAGGATTTGATGATTTATGGAGATGGGGAGTTTGGGAGTTAAGCATTCGAGGCGTTGAGGAGTTGCGGAATTAAAAAATTGTGGAGTTGAAGATTTTGGAGTTGAGGAGTTCAGGATTTTAAGAGTTGAGGAGTTGTGGGGTTAAGGATTTGAGAAGAGAAGAGAGAGGAGAAGATAAAGAAGGGAGGAAAGATTTTAACGGCTTGCTCAACATCTTAATAGAGGAAACATTGTTTGTAAAAGTAAAAACAAAAATAAAGACGAATAAAGTAGATAGAGAAGAGAGGACAGTGTAGCTGCGAAGTGAGGAGAGGTGAAAAAAGAGTAAGGAAAGAGGAGAGAGGCGAAGTTAAGGAGTTAAAGATTTGAGAAGTGAAGGAGTTAATAAGTTGATAAATTGACGAGTTCAGGAGTACAGGAGTTTGTGGTTGAGGAGTTCAGGATTTTAAGAGTTGAGGAGTTGAGAAGTTAAGGATTTGAGAAGAGTAGAGCGAGCAGAAGCAAGGGTAGAGAGCAAAGATTTGAACGATTTGCTAAACATCTCAATAGACTAAACGTTGTTTGTAAAAATGAAAACGAAAATAAAAGCGAAAAGAGTGGAGAGATGAAAGAGGACAGTGTAGATACGAAGAGATGAGAGATAAGAGAAGCGTGATGAGATAAAAAAGGGGCAGAATTGAGGACTTGAAGATTTGAGAAGACAGAAGCGAGGAGAAGAAAAGGAAGAGAGGGAAGATTTGAACGACTTTCTAAAAATCTCAATACATTAAACACTGTTTGTAAAAATAAAAACGAAAAGGGTGGAGATAGGAGGATTTGAGGAGTTGGGTAGTTGAGGAGTTGGTGAGTTAAGAATTTGAAAAGTTAGAGAGTTGCGGAATAGAGAAATTGAGGAATTGAGGAGTTAAGGATTTGAGAAGAGTGGAGCGAGAAGAAGCAACGGGAGTAAGTAAAGATTTGAACGACTTGCCAAACATCTCAACAAACTAAACATTGTTTGTAAAAATAAAAAATAATTTTTTTTTTTTGACATTTCTTTAAATTTCTGCAGTTTTTTAGAGTGAAATTCTCAGGCTAAAACAGAGAATACACGATTGTTTGCATGATGGGCGGGAAATGAGCTTTCCTCGGTGAGAGATCCATCCAAACCATGTTAATGATTGCATTAAAGTAAACGAGCGATGGAGGAGGAGGGTGTGAGAGCGACGAAGGGGATAGTAAGCATGGGACTCGTTCGACCTGAGCCGAGCAGCAATCATCATTAATTCACTATTCCTGACAAACGACAGGGTATTCTCGCTGTCATGGATAAAGGAGCTTGGATTTGCTCCCAGAAGAATGCGATTAATTTTTCTTCACAAACCTGGCGTACGCCCTCGGTCAACCACTCTTTACGTCTTTCTACTACTGTTTTTCAACTAATGCCTGTCTCTTCAAACTGATCTCGTCATTTTTTTTCATACAGTACTAAAAAGTTCACCCCTCGTCAGTTCCAAGTTCCAAGTCTTGGTCGTTTTACTTCTTGGCTTTAGGGTTCGTCCATAAATTACGTTATAAATTTTGGGCTGTTTTTTACCCCTTGTAACCCCTCGTTGACGAGAGTAATCTTTTTGCCCCACTCCTCCCCCTAGCTTCTCTGAGAAAGCAACGTAACTATTAGCTAAATAATTTAAAATATTTAAGTATTACACGTCACGTAATAACATTCTTTTAAATTTTGAGAAATCGGTTGATTCTTAAAGAAAATTAGAAAATAACATTTAAATAAATTCCTTTAAATATTAATAATGCTTAGGTGCAATATTAAGAAATATGAATTTTCAACATAAGGAGAAGAATTTTTAAGAAGAAAATGATCAGTTTCGGCTAAGCAGTTTCATTAATATTCAAATATTTGAACTTTCAAGAATAAAATACGAATTTAAAACATAGTTAAATTGAACTAAGTTCAATAAAATACCAAATAGTTAAATTTTCAAACCAAACAGATGATTTTTAACGAGAACAATCGAGTTTTCAACCAAAAAGGATGAATTTTTAACAGATAAGTGAAATTCTTAAACTAAAACATGAATTAGAAAAAAATATTTGAATGTTTAACAAAATAATTAAGTCAACAAAGAAATTGTTAAATGCCCGACGACAAAATAAATTTTTGAAAAAAAAATAATTTCCTATCTAACCTGGACAGCATATTAATTTAAAATATTATAAGCCGTCCAAAAAATCTTTTGCCTATTTTTATATAAAATTTTCTCGTTTTCACACTTTAATTTAAAATGAATTAAATGAACCCAATACAAAAAATTTAACTCTTTTTGGTAGAATATTAATTTTGTTTTTGTTAAAAAGTCATTTAATACATTTTTGGTCTGTAATTCAGTTCATTCAAATAGAAATTCTACTATTTGTTTAAAAATTAAATTACTTTTATGAAAATATAACTACTTTTTAAAAAGTCATCCCGGTTGTTAAAAATTCAACCTCTTAGTGTAAAGTTGAACTACCTTTTTAAAAATTCATTAATTTGTTAAAAATGGATCTGTTTTGTTAAAAATTCGATCATTTTGTTGGAAGTTTGTACTTTTTAGCCAAAAATATATCCTTTTTAGTTAAAAATTTAATTGCTGATATAAACATTTTTTTAATGAAATTATAAATACTCCATTAGTTGTTGTAAAATTATTTAGAAAGGTTGAACAAGTATACTTATCTATTTTATAAGGAAGTTGCCTTTTTTGTTTACATTAACTTGTTTTTAAATTAAAATTAAAATATTTTTTGATTTCACATTGATTATTACAGCTTTCTTCAGGAAATAACATTTAATTAAAAAAACACTTTTTTCAAGTATGAAATAATTTCCGAAAAGTTTTTTTCTTAGATTCATTATTTTTATTTGAACTATTTGGTCGTAAATTAACTTTTTTTTGGCGAGCCATATTTTTGGGTTGTAAATTCAGTGGATTCGTAGAAAAATTTTTTTAAGACTTAAAAGTCTAGAATTTGTTAGAAAATTAAACTATATGATTGAAAATTATCTTTTTTGTTAAAAATTCATATCTTTAGTTAAAAGTTAAACTTCTCTAAATGAAAATTATACTTTTTGTAGAAAAACACATTTCAAAAATGAAAATTCTACAAATTCATTTATGGTTGCAATGTTATCTTTTTCATTTTAAAATTAATCTTTTTTGTAAAAAAATTAATCTTTTCTGTTTAAAAATAACCTTTCTTTTTTGCAATTTTTCTTTGCTGGTGTAAATGACAACTACTTTATAAAACATTCAAATTTTCAGCTTAAAAATTTAAGTATTTTGTTAAAAATTCGTCTAGTTAAGTGAAAAGTCAATTTTGTTTGTTAAATATGTATATAATTGATTGATGATTTAACTATTTTGTTAAAAAATTTGTCTAATAAAATGTCTAATTTTTGTCATCGTTGAAAATTTGTTAAAAAACTAAAAATATACCGATTCAATTTTCGCGTAAAAATTGATCCTTTTTGGTTAAAAATTCAACTATTTAACGTTTTGTTTCCTGAAAATTCATACATGTGGTCTATTTCCATTTCATCTAATTTGCTGACAACTTCGTCTTTTTTCATTAAATTTAATTTTTAAATAATTCCCTTTTTAAAGTTGAAAATTAGTTTTGTTATCTGGAAATTTAATTGTCCAATTTTCTTTCAAAAACTGTTATTTTAAGTTTAAAATTCAACTTTTTTTTGGAAAATTATTGTGCTTTTTTTGAAAAATCATCTTTTGGTATAATGGCAATCTTCTTAGTAGAAAATTAATCTTTTTGCTTCAAAATTAATCTTCGTGAGCTAAAAAATCCGCTAAATTATAAAAGAAATATACTATTCTGTAAGAAGATTATTAATTTTGTTAAAAAATCAAATATTCCTTTTTAAAATTCAAGTTTTGTCTGAAGAATTAGTCTTTTTGCTTCAAAATCCAACTATTTTTTTGAAAATGCAAATATACTACATTTTTTGGCTCGACAATATCGATCCGCACGTAGTCTGAAAATTCATTGGAATTTGTTTTTTTTTTTTAATTTTTTTTTGGGACACCCAAAAAAACCCTCATAAGTGGAAAAATGGGGTTTGCAAGTTTTTGGGGCTAACTATGACTTTTTTGGGGATTTTTAAAATGAAAATTATTTCTAGAACATAAAAGACCATTTAATACTAATAATTAGATTTTCACATACATTTTTACACAATTTATTATTGTTTCAGAAAAATTCTCAGTTAGGAGTGATTTTTAAACAATTTATTATTATTGTTAATAATATTCTCTTAAAAAAATGCTAAAAATGTGCAGTTTAAAAAAATTGACTTTCAGTCCAATTTTTAATTAAGATACGTTAAGTAATTCATTAGAGACAAGAAAATTATTTGTTCAAACAATTTATTATTATTAATAATATTTTATTTGAATATTGCTAAAAATACGCCGTTTTTCCTGAAATTTCTGGCTTTTGTCCAATTTTTAATCAAAGTGAGGCAATAATAAATTTGAGTTAACAAAAATAAATAATAATATTAAGCAAAATTCATTGTTTAAACAAATTATTATTTTAAATGACTATCTGTATCGATAGAAATATCTGATAGTTGTGGTTTTTCGGAAAACGTTTACCTCTCTTTTCTTTTTCACTTACTGACTCACATAATAGTTAATAAAAGTTAACAAAAAAGCTGTTTAAACAATTTAAAGTTGTTCATGAATATCTTTTGTCAGATAAGTTCTAGACAGTTGTATTTTATTTATAAAATCTTTAACTTTGCATAGCCTGCTTAGTTATTTTGCACTTGGCTAAGATAAGATAGTTATAAACAATATCAAATTATTTCAACAATTTTTGTGTTAACAATGATAATTTTTTGAAACAATTATGTTGCTTATTATAATTAATTATTAATTCACGCCTAATGAAAAGCAGACAAACATTTGAAAATTTTATATAAACCACAAAATTCTATTAATTACGTAAAGAGAATATTATTGAAAATGATAATAAATTTTTTTAACAATTATTTTTGTTAAATGGAATTCATTATTGCCTCACTTTAAATGAAAATTTTGCAAGAAGCAAAAATTGTCAGAAGAAATCGCATCTTTCTGCACTAATTACATATTATATTAATAATAATAATAATAATAATAATAATAATAATGATAGAAAACTGTTTGAAAAATTAATTTTCTTGAATCCAATTAATTACGGAACTTAAATTAATTGAAAATTTGACTAAAAGTGAATTTTTTAGCTGTAATTTCGTAGAATTTTTCTAAGATAATATTATTAAAAATATTATTTAGTTGTTCAAACAATCATTCGTTTTAACATTAATGAACTGTCACTCCCCTATAATTAATAATTGGACAAAAGGTGGAAATTTCTGAAAAAAAAACCGCGTCTTTATAACTCCATTTAATAAGAAACTTGCTAAAAACAATTATAAAATGTTTAAACAATTTATATTAACCACAAAAAAGTCATAATTAGCGCCAAAAACTAGCAAAACCCATTTTTTTACTTATGGGGTTTTTTCGGGTCCTATAAAACAGACTTGTGGTGTTGATATTTTAAAACTGATATTTTTTTTGTACTTGATGGCTAATTGTTAAGAGAAATTTTGAGTTTTAACTACATTGAAATAATATTAGGGATTCTGAATACGATGGGTAAAAACGTATTTTTTCGAACAAATTTCTGGAGTGTCCCCATAAAAATTCGAAAAAAGAATTTTAGACCAACATAATATAAAAAAAATAACTGATTGTCTGTTAAATTCTACTAACTTCTGTAGCTAGAATTAAGTTAACGACAATTAGTTGAATTGTATTGATTGGATTAGTAAAACGAAAATTACTAATTGAATCAGTTATATAATACCTGAACTGATATAATTGATTGATCAGTTATACTTGCATCGAAGAAAGCAGTTAATTAATTAGAAGGGGTTATGTTCCAAAAATATATTTATGTACTACTATTAAATGTCAAAATTCTGCTCTACTTTAATTAATTATTCTACACAATTTACAATTTGTGGCCAATTACAAAAATGATCAAAGGATAGCTTTTGACAAAGGCCTGTTCTGAAATAATTCTGGAATTAATATTTTCCATAGGATTATATTCTAGCTACTTTGTTGGCTTATGAAAAATTTCAATAGTTGATAACCTAGATAGGAACACAATTTGCCAAATTAATTCAAAGCTTAATTCAAAGCAGGTTTTCATGGAAATGTACCCTAATTATGTTTGGCTTTTAACGAGATTTGGTATTCTCTCCAAAATTATCACTGTACAAGTTCAACGCGTTTCTGTCGTCTGCTAACAATTTGGGCGCCTTGAGTTACTGCGCGTGCGTCAAGGTCGCGGAGTTGGCGCGAAATTCAAAATGGGAATTTAAAACAAGTCTAGTTATTCAAATTAATAATTATCATAAGTTGTACAAGAATTTATATAACTTGTATTTATTACAATTTTGTTTATTAAATATAAGTGAGTTTTTGGAATTTATTTAAAATAAACTGTTACTAAGAAAATACGTTTGTTATAAATTTTTATCTGAACTAAAATATAGCAAGTTTAAAAATAAGTATATTGTTTGTTATATGCCTAATAGTAATCGCTTGACACATTTTATATTTTTAAAAGTAAAATTAGCTTTCTAAATTCAACTATACGGTGGAAAATTTGTCTTTTTTAGTTGGAACTTAAATTACTTCATTAAAAATTAATGCATTTTGTTGAAAAATTGTCATATTTTGGTCAAAAAATTATTCTTCTTTTTTTAGAAAATTAATTTTTGTTTTAACTGAAGATTTAATTGTTCCATTTTTCGTTAAAAAGTGGTCTATTTTACTTTTAAATTGAGTGATTCGATTAAAAATTCATATATTTAAAAAAAAATTATCATATTATGTAACAATCTAAAGAGAAAAATTTCAAAATCAATTAACTTACCATGTTTTTATCGAAAAAGTATTTAACCTCTAATTTTAAGATTTCTTATTGCCCGATGAGGTCCGATGTCGACGGACGAAACTAGTTTTATTAAAATTAATAAAACACTACGACCAGTAGACAAAAACCATCACCATCTTTTTATTAATACTTCATCTGGTCAAAACCTTAACAACAACATACAAATAATGTAGTTTGTTGAAAAATTAACATTT
>JAAAKG020070150.1:3258-17356 GCA_010014905.2 Druon quercuslanigerum
TAATTTTCTACCAAGAAAAAATCGATTTTTAAAATAAAATAAGTACATTTTCCACGAAATAGTTGAATTTTCAATAATAAAAGACAAATTTTCATTGAAATTGTTGAATTTTGAACCAGAAAAGATGAATTTTCTTCAAAAAAACGAACTTTCAATAAAGTACATAATTTTTCAAACAAATAGTTTATTTTTTCAACTTAAAATATCAATTTTTAACTAAATAGTTGAAGTTTCAGCCAAAAACATACATTTTCTACTGAAAAAGATAAATTTTTAATTAAAAAATTGATTTTCAACAAAGTAGTTACATTTTTAACGTGACATGAGTTTTTAATTAAATAATTTAACTGAATAGTTTTATTTTCAACCTAAAAGATGAATTTTCAACTAAAATGATCAATATTTTACTGTAATATTTGAATTTTTAACCGAAAAGAAGATTTTCAAGCAAGAGAATTAACCTTCAAAGAAAAATATAATTTTTTACAAAAGAAATCGATTTTTCAAAAAAAATACGTGACTTTTCCACGAAATAGTAGAATTTTCAATTTAAAAAAAGACAAATTTTCAAAAAAAATGGAATAGTTAAATTTTCAAACAAATTGATGAATTTTCTACAAAAAAAACGAATTTTGAACAAAGTACATAATTTTTCGAACTAATAGTTTATTTTTCCAACTTAAAATATCAATTTTTAACCAAATAGTTAAAGTTTTATCCAAAAAGATACATTTTTAACAACCACCAATGTATAATTTTTCTTTTAAAAATCTAAATCTTATATAAAAAAAAAACGATTTTCAGCAAAACAGTTCAATTTTCTTCCAAAATAGATAAATTTTTAGTTAAAAAATTGATTTTTAACAGAGAATTTACATTTTTAACGATACATGAGTTTTCAATTAAATAATTTAACTAAATAATTTTGTTTCTAACCGAAAAGAAGATTCTCAAGCAAGAGGATCAACCTTCAAAGAAAAATATAATTTTCTACCAAGAAATAAAAAAAAAGATGTATCTTTTTGGATAAAACTTTAACTATTTGGTTAAAAATTGATATTTCAAGTTGGAAAAATAAACTATTAGTTCGAAAAATTATGTACTTTGTTCGAAATTCGTTTTTTTTTGTAGAAAATTAATCAATTTGTTTGAAAATTTAACTATTCAATTTTTTTGAAAATTTGTCTTTTTTTAAATTGAAAATTCTACTATTTCGTGGAAAAGTCACGTATTTTTTTTTTTTAAATCGATTTCTTTTGTAGAAAGTTATATTTTTCTTTGAAGGTTAATTCTCTTGCTTGAAAATCTTCTTTTCGGTTAAAAATTTAAATATTCCAGTAAAATATTGATAATTTTAGTTGAAAATTTATCTTCTAGGTTGAAAATAAAACTATTCAGTTAAATCGTTTTTTAAAGAAAATATGTGATTTTTCCACGAAATAGTTGAATTTTCAAAAAAAACAGACAAATTTTCATTGAATTTTTGGAATTTTGAACCAGAAAAGATCAATTTTCAACAAAAAATGGAATAGTTAAATTTGCAGTTTGAGAAATTACTTTTCAAACAAATCGATGAATTTTCCACTGGAATAATTGAATTTTATTTCAAAAAGATGAATTTTCAACCATAAAGATTAATTTCAACTAAAATTTTCAATATTTTACTAGAATATTTGAATTTTTAACAGAAAAGAAGAATTTTTAAGCAAGAAGATTAACCTTCGTAGAAAAATATTCAGTTAAAAACAATTTCAAACAACAACAAAGAACTGAATTTTCAACAATATTGTTACAATTTATGCAAAGTAAAATAATTTTTCAAATACATACATTTTCAACCGAAAAGAATTAATTTTTAACAAAAAATGGAATAGTTACATTTTTAGTTAAGGAAATGGAAGTTCAATGGTAAAAAAAAATACAACTATTTTGTTGAAAATTCGTTTTTTTTTGGTTAAATATTCAATCCTTTCAGTAGACCATTAACCTGGCGTTTAAAATTCATATTTTGTTGCTGAGATAAGTCAAGTGAAAATTTTTTTTGTATAAAAACTGTTTTTTCTGCAAAATTTGATATTTTGTTTGAAATATTTGTTCAAATTATTTTCTTAATACATCCGTTTTTTAGATTTACATATTTAATTGAAAATTTATCTCTGGTTAAAAGTTTCACTAATTTGTTAAAAATTATTCTTTTATTAATTATTATAATAAAATAATATAATAATTTATTTTATTATTATTATATTATTATTATAATTAAATAATTTTTTTAAATTAAAGGCTTATGCGTTCGGTTAAAAATTTAACTGTTTATTTTAAAAAACTCTTTTTTTGTTTAAAATAATTTCTTAAGTAAAAATAAAACCTACTTTTTAAGATTGATCTTTTTTAATTGCAAATTCTCTTTTTTTGGTAGAAAAAATCATTTTTTTGGTTTAAATTTCATTTTTGTTACGTAAAAATACATCAGTTTCATGGAAAAATTAATTTTTTTCTGAATAGTCATACTTTTTGTTTGAAAATTCGATTTTCATAGAAAAAATTCGTCTTTTTAGTTGTAAAATTCTTTTTTTATTTGTATAAATTTTATCTTTTTTGATTGAAATATATACAATAATATTTTTTTGTTGGAAAATTATCATTTTAGGGTAAAAGTTCAATAATTATGTTAAAAATGTAATTATTTTGTTGAAAATTTAAGTACCCTTTTTAGATAAAAATTCAACTGTTTGGTTGAAAATTCAATAATTTTGTTGAAGTCATACTTTTTTGTCAAAAATTCTGCTTTTTTACTGAAAATTTAAACTATTTCGCAGAAAATTTACTTTTTGTTTAAATTCAATATTTTCGTGCTGAAAGGTAACTGGAATCTTTTATGAATAAAAATAGGCAACTATTTGTTAGAGGATTCAACTATTTTGCTAAAAATTCATCATTTTTTGCTAAAAAAAATGCGGCTTTTTGGATTCAAAATTCAATTTTTTTCGTAGAAACTGATTTTTTGTTAAAAAAATCACATTTAACCGTGGGAAGTTAACTAAACTAAATCTTTTTAAACCGAAAACTCAACTATTTTTTTGGAAATTTATATTTTTGTTTAAAAATTCATATCTTTGAAGAGAAATTTCATTTTTTTAAAAATAAAAATGCAACTTTTATATTAAAAATTCTTCGCCAATGTTTGAGTATTCAACTATTTTGTTTGAAAGATTGGTTAAAATTTCTTTGTTAATAAATCATTTTTTTAGATTTATATTTTTGGTTGAAAATTTTTCTCTCTGGTTGAAAGTTTCAATATTTTTGTAAAAATTAACCTTTTTTTAGTTGAAAATTCTACTACTTGGGTAAAAGTTAAACTACATTATTAATGATTGAAAATGTAACTACAACTTTTCAAAATTTATATATTTTAGTTAAAAATTCTCCTTTTTTCGTAAAAAAAAATCATTTTTTTGTTTTGAAATTTCATTTTTATTGGGTAAAAATGCATCAGTTTCGTGGAAAATTACTTTTTTTGCTGAATAGTCAAACTTTTCGTTTGAAAAATCACTTTTTGTAGAGAAAATTAATCGTTTGGCTTGACATTATTAAACAAAAATTTAAACTGTTGAATAGAAAAGTCTTTTTGTGTTTAAAATTAATTTTTTAACTGAAAATGTAACTCTTCTATTTTTTTAAATTGATCATTTTTAGTAGAAAATTCTCCTTTATCAGTAAAAAAAATCGTTTTCTTGGTTTGAAAATTTATTAGTATTGTGGAGAAATAATTTTTGCGGAATATTCATAGTTTTCGTTTTAAAATTCAATTTTTGTAGATAAAATTCGTCTTTTGGCTTGAAGGTTCAATAATTTAGATAATTTCTTAATTCTTTCTTAAGTGAAGATTCTTTAGTTGTTAAAAATTAATATTTTTAGTTCTAAAATCAACTTTTTCCCTTTATAGCATAAAAAATCATTTTCTTTTTTTGAAATTTCATTTTTGTTGAGTTAAAATGCATCCGTTTCGTAAAAATTTACTTTTTTGCTGAATAGTTATACTTTTTGTTTGAAAACTCAATTTTTGTAGAGAAAATTCATCTTTTGGCTTTAAGATTCGACAATTTAGATACACTTTTTTTCTTTCTTGAGTAAAAAATCTTTATTTGTTTAAACATTGTATTTTTGGTGTTAAAATTCTTTTTTTTTATAAATTTCATTTTTTATTAGAATATAAACAATGACACTTTTTTGTTAGGGATTTATTTTTTTACGATGAAAATGTAACTATAATGTTAAAAATATAATTATTTTGTTAAAAATTCAAGTATTTTGTCACAAAAAAAAAACATTTTTTATAGTAGAAAAGACATTTTTTTGTTTAAAATGAATCAATAAATTAAAAAACTTAAGTGAGGATTTTGGTGTTGAAAAATAAACTGAAATCTTTTCGGAATGAAAGTCCAACTTAAATAAATTGACGTTTTTTATTAAAAATTAATCTATTTTAGTACTTTTATTTTTCCTGGATATAAATGCAATTCAATTATTTTCGTAGACACTCATTTTTTATTTAAAAATTCATATTTTGTCCGTGAAAAGTCGACTGAAATCTTTCTTAACCGAAAATTCAACTATTTTTTTGAAAATTTATATTTTTGATTTAAACATTCTGTTATAATAGACATTTCTTTTTTTATTTAAAAACCCAACTATTTGCTTGAATCGCTTTGTTTAAAAAATCATTTTTTTTTAGATTTATATTTGTCCTTGAAAATTTATCTCTTTGCTTCAAAGTTTGAATTATTTTGATTAAAATTATTCTTTTTTTTAGTAAAAATTCAACTAACTTGAGTAAAAGTTAAACTATATTATTGAAAAAATTTAAACTGTTGAGTAGAAAAGTCTTTTTTTTTTGTTTAAAATTAAATTTTTAACTGACAAGGTAACTCTTCTATTTTTTTAAATTGATCATTTTTGGTCGAAAATTCTGCAGATTTGTAGAAAAATGAACTATTTCGTAGAAAATTTACTCTTTGTTTAGAATTTATATTTTGGTGATGAAAAATAAACTGAAATCTTTTCGGAATAAAAGTCCAACTTAAACAAATTGTCGTTTTTTTTAATTAATCTATTTTAGTAATTTTATTTTTCTTGGATAAAAATTCAATTTAACTATTTTCGTAGACACTCATTTTTTGTTTGAAAATTCATATTTTGACGGTGAAAAGTCGACTGAAATCTTTCTTAACCGAAAATTCAACAATTTTTTTGAAAATTTATATTTTGGATTTAAACATTCTGTTATAATAGACATTTTTTTTTTCTTTAAAAATCCAACTATTTGCTTGAATCGCTTTTTTTAAGAAATCATTTTTGTTTTGTTTAAAATTAATTTTTTAACTGAAAATGTAACTCTTCTGTGTTTTTAAATTGATCATTTTTAGTTGAAAATTTTCCTTTTGCAGTGAAAAATTGTTTTCTTGTTTTAAAATTTAATTTCTGTTGATTTGAAAATTTATCTGTTTCGTGGAGAATCAATTTTTGCTGAATAATCATACTTTTCATTTAAAAATTCAATTTTTGTAGAGGAAATTCGTCTTTGTTCCCTTTTAAATTTAATCTTTTTTATGTAAATATAAACAATCACACTTTTTTGTTAGAAATTTATCATTTAAGGATGAAAATTCAAAAATTATGCTAAAAATGTGATTATTTTGTTAAAAATTCAAGTATTTCGTTTAAAAAAAAAAAACAATCTTTTATGGTAGAAAATACATTTTTTCAGTTAAAATAAATTAATAAATTAGAAAATTCAAGAAACTTACAGGTAGAACTTATTGGTGGCGGTACGTCCATGCTTGGAGGAATAATATTGGTATTGACTGGTTTATAAATCGTTGTGTTCCATTTTGCAGTCGACGGATCATCATCAAACAATCCTCTTCCCCCGCTGAATAAATTGTCAGACCTATTACTAAAAACATCTTCGTTGTTTTCTTGCGAAAAAAGATTATCTAAAAAAAATAATGGCATTTGAGATTAAAATAAACCTTATCGAAAAAGCTGTTTTTATTTCAAAAATTATTTAAATAAGTTCTAAACCTTTTGGACGATTATTAATAGATGAGTCGTCGCCTTCCTGCGTAACCACTGTTTTCTGCGAGGGAAGAACACTACCTAGTCTTTTCGCTAATTCCTCAGCGAAATTTGGTGCTCCCATATTTGTATTCTGACTCTATAAAAATGTAAAAATTTTAAAAACAATGTTTATTTCTAGACAATTAATACATTTTCAACCAAGAAAAATGATTTTTCAGTCAAAAAATAAATTTTTTGAACCAAGTTTTCCATTTTTTAAGTCAAAATGACCAATTTTTTAAAATAAAAAGTTGAATTTTCAACCAAACAATTGAATTTAACTTAAAAAAGGACGAATTTTCAACAAAAAAATTAAATCCTGAAACAAAACAGATTCATTTTCAATCAAAAACTTTTATTTTTAAAAATAACAATTTTTCAGTCGAGCAACAAAAAAAATTGTTGTAAACCAGAAGAATATGTAATTCGAAATTGTTAATTTTCTAGTTAAATTTCTAACCAAAATAGAATTTTTAGTTAAAATGATATAATTTTTTACCAAAAAATGAAATTTTAGCAAAGTAGTTCAACTTTTAGCTAAATAAATGTGTTTTTAATAAAAAAAATAGTTTCTACCACAAAAGATTAACTTCCAAACCAAAAAACGAACTTAAAAAAAAATAAAAAAAGGAAAATGATTTTTCAGTTAAAGAAAGAAATTTTTTTAACCAAGTTTTCTAATTTCCAAGCCAAAATGACTAATTTTGTTAATAAAAAAGTTGGATTTTCAACGAAAGAGTTTAATTTCAACCCTCAAACTGGAATTTTCAACAAAACAATTGAATTTAACTTAAAAAAAAGGATGAATTTTCTACAAAATAATTGAATCCTCAAACAAAACACTCATTTTCATTCAAAGTTTGTAATTTTAAAAGGAACAATTTTTCAGTCAAGAAAGAAAAAAAATTGTTGTAAATCAGAAGGATCTGTAAGTCAAAAGTGTGAATTTTCTAGAAAACAATTCATTCTCAACCAACAAGTTAAATTTGTTTACCAAAACAGAATTTTCAGTAAAAATGATTCAATTTTTTTACCAAAAAATCAAATTTAAGCAAAGTAGTTCAACTTTGATCTAAATAGTTGCGTTTTCAATTTAAAAAAAATTAAATTTCTACCACAAAAAATAAATTTCCAAACCAATAACATGAATTACAAAAAAAGAAAACAATTAATACACTTTCAACCAAGAAAAATGATTTTTCAGTAAAAAAATAAATTTTTTGAACCAAGTTTTCCATTTTTTAAGTCAAAATGACCAATTTTTTAAAATAAAAAGTTGAATTTTCAACCAAACAATTGAATTTAACTTAAAAAAGGACGAATTTTCAACAAAATAATTAAATCCTCAAACAAAACAGATTCATTTTCAATCAAAAATTTTATTTTTAAAAATAACAATTTTTCAGTCAAGCAACAAAAAAAAATTGTTGTTAACCAGAAGAATCTGTAACTCGAAATTGTTAATTTTCTAGTTGAATTTTTTATCAAAATAGAACTTTTAGTTAAAATGATATAATTTTTTACCAAAAAATCAAATTTTAGCAAAGTAGTTCAACTTTTAGCTAAATAAATGTGTTTTTAATAAAAAAAATAGTTTCTACCACAAAAGATTAACTTCCAAACCAAAAAACGAACTTAAAAAAAAAATAAAAAAAGGAAAATGATTTTTCAGTTAAAGAAAGAAATTTTGTTAACCAAGTTTTCTAATTTTCAAGCCAAAATGACTAATTTTTTAAATAAAAAATTTGAATTTTTAACGAAAAAGTTTAATTTCAACCCTCAAACTTGAATTTTCAACAAAACAATTGAATTTAACTTAAAAAAAGGATGAATTTTCTACAAAATAATTGAATCCTCAAACAAAACACTCATTTTCATTAAAAGTTTGTAATTTTAAAAGGAATAATTTTTCAGTCAAGAAAGAAAAAAAAATTGTTGTAAATCAGAAGGATCTGTAAGTCAAAAGTGTGAATTTTCTAGAAAACAATTCATTCTCAACCAACAAGTTAAATTTGTTTACCAAAACAGAATTTTCAGTAAAAATGATTCAATTTTTTTACCAAAAAATCAAATTTAAGCAAAGTAGTTCAACTTTGATCTAAATAGTTGCGTTTGCAAAAAAAAATGAACTTTCTACCACAAAAAATAAATTTCCAAACCAAAAATATGAATTTCACAAAAAAAAAACAATTAATACATTTTCAACCAAGAAAAATGATTTTTCAGTAAAAAAAAAAAATTTTTTTAACCGATTTTTCTAATTTTCAAGCCAAGATAATAATTTTTTAAAATAAAAAAGTTGAATTTATCAACGAAAAAGTTTAATTTCAACCCCAAAACTTGAATTTTCAACAAAACAATTGAATCCTCAACCAAAACAGATTCATTTTTAATCAAAAATTTGTATTTTTAAAAGGAACAATTTTTCAGACAAGAAAGAAAAAAATGGTTGTAAATCAGAAGAATCTGTAACTCGAAAGTGTGAATTTTCTAGAAAACAATTCATTCTCAACCAAGAAGTTACATTTTTTACCAAAATAGAATTTTCAGTCAAAATGATACAATTTTTTATCAAAAAATCAAATTTTAGCAAAGCAGTTCAACTTTTAGCTAAATAGTTTTGTTTTTCATTTAAAAAAAAAGTTTCTGCCACAAAACATAAACTTCCAAACCAAAAAAAAAAAATTTTTAATTTAAAAAAGAAAAATGATTTTTCATTTAAAAAAACAAATTTTTTTAACCAAGTTTTCTAATTTTCAAGCCGAAATGACCAATTTTTTAAATAAAAAAGTTTAATTTTCAACGAAAAAGTGTAATTTCAACCCAGAAAACTTGAATTTTCAATAAAACAATTGAATTTTACTTTAAGAAGGATGAATTTTCAACAAAATAATTGAATCCGCAAACAAAACGGATTCATTTTCAATAAAAAATTTGTATTTTTAAAAGAAACAATTTCTCAGTCAAGAAAGAAACAGTTCATTCTCAACCAAATAGTTAATTTTTTTACCAAAATAGAATTTTCAGCCAAAATAATACAATTTTTTACCAAAAAATAAAATTTGAGTAAAGTAGTTCAACAAAAGACAAACAAAAGACAAACTTCCAAACCAAAAAAGTGAATTAGAAAAAAAAATTCAAAAAAGAAACATGATTCTTCAGTTAAAAAAAATACATTTTTTTAACCAAGTTTTCTCATTTTCAAGCCACAATCACCAATTTTTTAAATAAACAAGTTGAATTTTTAACAAAAAAGTTTAATCTCAACCCTGAAACTTGAATTTTCAACAAAATAATTTAATCCTCAAAAAAAACAGATTCATTTTCAATCTATATTTTTATTTTTAAAAAGAAGAATTTTTAGTCAAGAAATAAACAAAAAAGTTGTATATCAGAAGATTCTGTAACTCGAAAGTGTGAATTTTCTAGAAAACAGTTCATTCTCAACCAAATAGGTAACTTTTTTACCAAAATAAAATTTTCAGTCAAAATGATACAATTTTTTAACAAAAAATCAAATTTTAGCAAATTAGTTCAACTTTTAGCTAAATATTTGTGTTTTTAATTTTTTTTAAATAAGTTTTAACCATAAAAGACAAACTTCCAAACCAAAAAAGTGAATTAAAAAAAATTGTAAAAAAGAAAAATGATTCTTCAGTTAAAAAAATTAATTTTTTAAACAAGTTTTCTAATTACCAAGCCAAGATAATAAATTTTTTAAATAAAAAAGTAGAATTTTCAACGAAAAAGTTTAATTTCAACCCCAAAACTTAATTTTCAACAAAAAAATTGAACTTAACTTAAAAAAAGGACAAATTTTCAACAAAATAATTGAATCCTCAAACAAAACCGATTCATTTTCAATCTATATTTTTATTTTTAAAAAGAAGAATTTTTAGTCAAGAAATAAACAAAAAAAGTTGTATATCAGAAGATTCTGTAACTCGAAAGTGTGAATTTTCTAGAAAACAGTTCATTCTCAACCAAATAGGTAACTTTTTTACCAAAATAGAATTTTCAGTCAAAATGATACCATTTTTTACCAAAACATCAAATTAAAGCAAAGTAGTTCAACTTTGATCTAAATAGTTGCGTTTTCAATAAAAAAAAATTAACTTTCTACCACAAAAAATAAATTTCCAAACCAAAAATATGAATTTCACAAAAAAAAACAATTAATACATTTTCAATCAAGAAAAATGATTTTTCAGTAAAAAAATAAATTTTTTGAACCAAGTTTTCTATTTTTCAAGCCAAAATGACCAATTTTTTAATTAAAAAAGTTGAATTTATCAACGAAAAAGTTTAATTTCAACCCTCAAACATGAATTTTCATTAAAACCATTGAATTTAACTTCAAAAAAGGACGAATTTTCAACAAAATAATTGAATCCTCAATTAAAACAGATTCATTTTCAATCAAATATTTTTATTTTTAAAAAGAACAGGTTTTTCAGTCAAGAAAGAAAAAAAATTGTTGTAAATCAGAAGAATCTGTAACTCGAGAGTGTCAATTTTCTAGAAAACAGTTCATTCTTAACCAAATAGTTTCATTTTTTAGCAAAATAGAATTTTCATTCAAAATCATACAATTATTTACCAAAAAATCAAATTCTATCAAAGTAGTTTAGCTTTTAGGTAAATAGCTACTTTTAATTTAAAAAAAAGTTTCTACCACAAAAGATAAACTTCCAAACCAAAAATATGTATTTTAAAAAAAAATTCAAAAAAGAAAAATGATTTTTTAGTTAAAGAAAGAAATTTTGTTAACCAAGTTTTCTAATTTCCAAGCCAAAATGACTAATTTTGTTAATAAAAAAGTTTAATTTTTAACGAAAAAGTTAAATTTTCAACGAAAAAGTTTAATTTTCAATGAAAAAGTTTAATTTTAACCCTGAAACTTGAATTTTCAACAAAACAATTGAATTTAGCTTAAAAAAAGACGAATTTCAACGAAATAATTGAATCCTCAACCAAAACAGATTCATTTCCTATCAAAAATTTGTATTTTTTAAAGGAACAATTTTCCAGTCAAGAAAGAAAAAAAATTGTTGTAAATCAGAAGAATCTGTAACTCAAAAGTGTGAATTTTCTAGAAAACAGTTAATTCTTAACCAAATAGTTAAAATTTTTATCCAAATAGAATTTTCAGTCTAAATAGTTGCGTTTTCAATAAAAAAATTTACTTTCTACCGCAAAAAAAAGTTTAGAAACAAAAAATATGATTTACAAAAAAAAAAGAATTAATACATTTTCAACAAAGAAAAATGTTTTTTCAGTAAAAAAATAAATTTTTTGAACCAAGTTTTCTATTTTTCAAGTCAAAATGACCAATTTTTTAATTAAAAAAGATGAATTTATCAACGAAATAGTTTAATTTCAACCCTCAAACTTGAAATTTCAATAAAACAATTGAATTAACTTAAAAAAAGGACGAATTTTCAATAAAATAATTGAATCCTCTTCCAAAACAGATTCATTTTCAATGAAATATTTTTATTTTTAAAAAGAACAATTTTTAAGCCAAGAAAGAAAAAAAATTGTTGTATTTTAGAAGATTCTGTAACTCGAAAGTGTGAATTTTCTAGAAAATAGTTCATTCTCAACCAAATAGTTAACTTTTTTACCAAAACATCAAATTTTAGAAAAGCAGTTCAACTTTTAGCTAAATAGTTTTGTTTTTAATTAAAAAAAAAATTCTACCACAAAACAAAGTTGCAAACCAAAAAAATAAATTTTTAAAAAAATGTTTAAAAAGAAAAATGATTTTTCATTTAAAAAAATAAATTTTTTTAACCAAGTTTTCTAATTTTCAAGCCAAAATGACCAATTTTTTAAATAAAAAAAGTTGAATTGTCAACGAAAAAGTTTAATTTCGACCCTGAAAATTGATTTTTCAACAAAACAATTGAATTTAGCTTTAAAAAAGACGAATTTCAACAAAATAATTGAATCCTCAACCAAAACAGATTTATTTTCAATCAAAAATTTTTATTTTTAAAAGGAACAATTTTTCAGAAAAGAAAGAAAAAAATGGAAGTAAATCAGAAGAATCTGTAATTTAAAAGTGTGAATTTTCAAGAAAACAAATCATTCTCAACCAAGAAGTTAAATTTTTTTACCAAAATAGAATTTTCAGTCAAAATGATACAATTTTTAACAAAACATCAAATTTTAGCAAATGAGTTCAACTTTTAGCTAAATAGTTGTGTTTTTAATTTTTTTTAAAATAAGTTTCTACCATAAAGGACAAACTTCCAAACGAAAAAAGTGAATAAAAAAAAATTTCAAAAAAGAAAAATGATTCTTCAGTTAAAAAAATAAATTTTTTAACAAAGTTTTCTAATTTCCAAGCCAAGATAATAAATTTTTTAAATAAAAAAGTTGAATTTTCAACGAAAAAGTTTAATTTCAACCCCAAACTTGAATTTTCAACAAAACAACTGAATTTAACTTCAAAAAAGGACGAATTTTCAACAAAATAATTGAATCCTCAAACAAAACAGATTCATTTTCAATCAAAAATTTTTATTTTTAATAACAACAATTTTTCAGTCAAGAAAGAAAAAAAAATATTTGTAAATCAGAAGAATCTGCAACTCGAAAGTGTGAATTTTTTAGAAAACAATTAATTCTCAAACAAGAAGTTAATTTTTTTACCATAATAGAATTTTTAGTCAAAACGAAACAATTTTTTACCAAGAAAACAAATTTTAGCATTGGTTCAACTTTTAGCTAAATAGTTGCATTTTTAATTAAAAAAATATTAACTTTCTACCACAAAAAAAAATTCCAACCAAAAATGTGAATTAGAAAAAAAACTAAACAATTAATAGATTATCAACCAAGAAAAATGAGATTTTTCAAGTAAAAAAAAATTTTTTTGAACCAAATTTTCTATTTTTCAAGCCAAAATTACTAATTATTTATTTTTAAAAATGGCATTATCAAGCCAAAAATATGACTTTTTATCAAAAAACTTAATTTGCAAAAATAGTTTAATTTTGAACCATAATGGATTACTTTTTAACACATTGTTGAATTTTCAACAAAATATATTTTCACCAAAATTTATACCAAAAGAGATAAATTTACAAAACCAACAGATGAATTTCCAACATATTAACTTAAACTTTAATCAAAGTATTTTCTGCAAAACAGTTCAATTTTCAACCAAAAAATATGAATTTCAGCCAAAAAGTTAATTTTCAGCTAAACTAAAATCAAAAAGCATTCCTTTTTAACAAAATGATTGAATACAAAAAAAGAATGAATTTTCAACCAAATATAATGTAATTTTTTACCAAAAAATGAATTTTGAACACAGACGCTTAAATCTTAGCTTCTAAAAAATACTAATTATCGAGAAAAAATTGAATTTAAAAAAAAGTTAATTTTCCACCAAATGGTTTAAAGTTTTAACAAAAAATTATTTTCAACTCAAAAAGACAATTTTCAACCAAAATTTGGACTTTTTAACAAAATTGTTGAAGTTTCAATAAACTAAATGAAACAAAAATTGAATTTTTAACCAGAAAAAATAATTGTTCAGTCAAGAAAGTAATAAAGAGCATTTTCTTCCTTTAAAAATTAAAATTTTCAGCACAAAATAATACATTTTTGATTTTAAAAAAAGCTAATTATTCACCAAATTATTTTTAACAATTTTTCAACTCACAAAAATTGAACTTATAAACAAGAAAAATAATTTTTCAGTCAAGAAAGGAATAAAGATAATTTTTTCTCACTAAAAATTAAAAATTCCAACAGAAAATAAAAAATTTTCAATTTAAGAAAATTATTTTTTCACCAAATAGTTTAATTTTCTACCATAAAGAATTTCATCAAAAAATATGAATTTTGATTAAAAAAGGTGTTTTTTTAAACAAAATATATATAATATATTACAACTTTTTACCAAAAAATAAATTATTAACAAAGTTTCAACTCACAGAAATTATTTTTTATTCAAAAAAGA
>JAAAKG020070161.1:0-17355 GCA_010014905.2 Druon quercuslanigerum
AAAAACGAAGCAAAAAAAATAGAGAAGGAGGAGAAGAGGGTAGGGGAGGGGGTGGGGGGGGGGGGGGGGGGGGGGGGGGGGGGCGTAGAGATATTTCTTTACGATTTGTTACAGGGAAAGGGTGGGTCTTAGGCAGGGCCTATAATCCGTTACGTAATTTGAGTGCGGCCCCTTATATTAAGATACTTAGTTGTTCATGTGCAGCTATCATTGAATTCATATATCAATATATATCAATATATATATCAATTTTACCGGAAAAAACAGGGAATGACTGCTTGATTTTTATTAGTTGAAAAGGAGCTTCTCATACTATTTAAAGTACGTTCCTTGCGCCTGTTTCTGAAATTTTGTAAATATGAGAATGATTTTTTATTTTTTTCCATTATAAGAAAAACCTTTTGCAATTTTGTTGCTCTGTGAGATTTTTCTCGCTGACTTAAGTTTGATAATCGAATTAATGATATTCTAAACATACAGAATCAATCATTTTCTCAATTAAAAAAAATGGATTCATCACGTTTTATTCGCTCTTCCTCATTTGTCTAACTTGGAACAGGGAATTTCTGAAAATAATTATGGGTTTTATTTTAAGACAGGAAGCTTCCGTAAAGAAATATAATTTCACATGTAACAGGGAATTTTTTACATGAAACAAGAATATTTTAATGAATTATGATTCAGATTTAGAAGAAAGTAATTTAAAAAAATGCCTCTTCCAAGTCAGAATTTGTCACAGTTTAAAAGTTCCCCCTTCTAAATGTTATGTAAAGAAAGCACTTTAAGCAGTTTTTAAAGTAGAAGTATTATTTCAAAGAAGTTAAAAGTTAAACCTACGGTAGACCTTCGTAACTCTTGGGATCTCTTCGGCTTGACTCGGCCAGACCCCTCTCCATGCGCGCTGTCGACTGCCTACAAACGCACGCTGCTCTCTCGGCTCTTGCCACTTATCTGTGCAATTAGTTTTGACCTTGAACTTGATTTTCAACGTCATTTGAAGGTGAAAGTGTTTTTTAAAAAATGGGAACCCCTATTTTTGACACCGGATTCGAAAAGAGGGGGAAATTTTACGTCCGAAATAATATTTTCAAATTTTGCTTCATGACCTTTAAAAATTAAAAAAACACTTTGAACTTTAAATGACCTTGAAAATCAAGTTCCATGAACTCATGAAAAAAACTAGTTTAGTAATAAATTATTGTTGAAATAAAAGTGTTAAAAAATTATTATTTTTTATTACCTCTTAGAAACCAAGTAATGTGGGTGCGTCGAATAAAATGGCCCACCATGTATAATATATATATATATATATATATATATATATATATATATATATGATTGTTTCTTACTTTTCATTTCTTTGAATACATTATCCTTTTCTTTGCATGTTCTTTTTTACAAAATGAGTTTCGTTGTTTCACATGCCGGTTTTTTTCTTTGTATTTTTTTGTTGATAAAATTGATCTTTCTATCATAGAATTCATCTAAACCAGTTGAAGATTCATCATTTTAGTTAAAAATTAATCATTTTGGTTGCAAATTAATTTCTTTAACTGAAAATTTAATTTA
Source organism: Druon quercuslanigerum (assembly GCA_010014905.2). NCBI lineage: Eukaryota > Metazoa > Arthropoda > Insecta > Hymenoptera > Cynipidae > Druon > Druon quercuslanigerum. Next base: position 1,570 of record JAAAKG020070161.1, read on the forward strand.
ATTTTAAAAAATTATTTTTGGTTTAACTTTGAGGGCTTTAGCTCCATATATAACCACCCGTGTTGTCACGAGTACTTTCTAAATTCATTCTTAGCGTTTGTTCTGAGGTTAGTAATGAGATTATTATATTCCTTAAGCCATGTAGATTGATTAAATTTAAGAGCTCTATGAATTTTAGCAAGTTTCAGTCAATTATTATCTAATGCATGTTTTAGAGCCGGGTATAAAGAACGTACTTTCGTTTTGGTAGGAGAGTAGTAAGGAGCTTCTTATGTTGGATTCGAGTGTTCTGATTGAAAATTATCTTTTTAATTTCTGAGGCTACCTTTCTTTCTCTTTTTAAAAGCAGGGATTGTAGTATGTCAGTCGAGTATAGCCTTAAATTATCTAACTTGCTTTTTAATTTTTAAATATTCTGATTGGAAATTGTCTTCTTCCTTTCTTAGGTTTTCTCTTTTTTTATTTTAAAGAGCAAGTATTATTTTATGCGAGTCGAACATAGACTTTCGTGGTCTACTTCGCTTTTTGATTTACAAATTTTTATTTCCTAATTGTTCTTTTGATTCTTCTTCCAGAAAATTGTATGCATTTTTTTAATTTTATTTTTCATAATTTTCATATATTTCTGTATTTTTTTTATTCACCTCTAGTTAACGTAGCATTTCATTTTATTTCTTTTTTTTATTTGGTTTATTATTGTAATTTCATTCCTTTCTTCACTGGTACCTAATTTGTTTAAAAGATTTGTAATTATTGAACTCATTTATTCAGTATTCCTGAATGTGGAGTTTGAATACTTTCTTTAAAATCGTTTAATAGGTAGATCATATGCAGGATCATAATTTTTCTTCGTTAATTATGTTGATTTTTTCTTATTCGTTTTTAAACTCGAATTTTCGGATTTTTCTATGATACGATTAGTTTTATTTTCTTCATAAATGATTTAAAAACTTTAACTTGTGGTTCCACTTAGAGTTGGTTCAAAGTTAGTAACATTTATTTTAGTTTCAGTACTTCCACTCTTTATTTCTTTTAGATTTAATATTTCTTTTTGATTACGTATTTTATTCTTTAATAATTCTATTGAATTTTGTATTTCTGGATTTAATAATTAATTTAATAATTCTGCAGGATTTCGTATTTCTTTATTCAATAATTCTTCAGGGTTTCATATTTCTTCATTGATTAATTCTTCAGGAGTTCGTATTTATTGATTTAATAATTTGTCAGGATTTTATATTTCTTCATTTATTAATTCTTTGGGATTTAATTTTTTTTATTTCATAATTTTTCAGGATTTTTGCAATATTTGCGAAAACTGAGAAATATTGTGCTTCTCCTAACTGACATAAGATATCCGTAATATTACGAGGAGGATAACAATCTCCTATAGTTTGTTCATTTAATCTGCGGTAATCTGAAACCGTTCGCCATTTTCTATTATCTTCTTCGTTAATGTTAAAAATTTGATGATATTGATCTTCTTGATTATGTTAAGTGTCAAACAAAAAGTAGTTTTAAATGTATGATCAACTGGTTACGATTCTAGATTTTGATTTTTTTTTAATTTGTGGTTCACGTAACCGTAATATATTCCGGTATTTTTATTTCGTCGAAATCTGAAAATTCTACTGTAGGGATTGGAATTTCAATATTTCAAAATATTACAGAATTTGTAAAAATATTAGGAATAAAAACAGTTATTTTTTTCTTTTTAACATTAACGGAACAATTGAAAAATTTTCTTGCTGATAATTATTTCTATTTATTCTTGGACAATTTTCAAATTGTCGCGGATTATTGTTTATGAATTGCCTTTGGTTATTACCTTGAAATTACTTTGAGTATTATTTTTGAATGATTTTTTATTATTCCTTTGAATTTTTCTTTGAGTATTGTGTAGAAATTGGTTTTGGAGTTGATTAGAATTTAATAATTGTTGAATAAGGCTTCACATGTGAGTACCATATGTCCAATCTTTCCACAGAATTGGCATGATATGATATCTTCACGAGTGGTATTAACTTTATTATTTAGTATTTTATTTACTGTCACTTTATCTGGTTGTGGACCCTTTGATCTTTTTCTTAGTTTTTTGTTGCGGCAATTGATCTTTCTATTTCTAACGCGCTGTTCATCTTTTCTGAAAATTATAGTTATTTACCTATTTTAATTCGAAGATATGTTCTCAACCCTCTAATGAAATATTCAACTGTATCCTTTTATACTTCTTCTGTTAAATTATCCCTTATTTTGTACCCTTCTGTTACTGAAATGAGTTTATTTTTTGCTTTGTACGCGTTGGTGATTTTATCAGAGATTTCTTTTACTCAAGTTGCATAAGAAAGAATTGTACATTTTCGTTTTCCTATCAATACATATAACCTAATTCTCCCTGTAACTGATATACTGTTTTAACGGTGCATATACCGCTTTTATATTATTTATTAATTCTTCTTTTGTATTGCGTGTGTGCCCGTATATACATTTTCGAGCTTCCCCCACAAGCTAGCTTCTAAGAAGTTTAACTATAAATTTGTTTTCACTTCAATTCCTGGTAGTATTGACCTCGCTTCTTCGCATACTTCGAAAAAATGACTAAAAGGGACGTTGTTTGTTCAGACAAATAATGCTACGACTTCCAATGCATCTCTGATTGAGAGCTGTTGGTTGGTAGGTATTTTACTTATGTTTGGCGTTTCTGAGTCTGAATTTAAATTTAAGTTTCAAATATACTGAGTTTTTGCTTTTGATGTAAGAGGTTCCTGTTTTGGGTGAATGTTTGTAATTTCCTGGATAACAATATCTTTTTAAAGTAATGGCACAGTGTCTGCAGGCGCTGAAGGTACCCGACATGTGAAAAGGGCAACTCGGAAAAAACAAAGTACACCGAAATTTCGGGCTTTTTTTGGGCTTTCGAATGCACGGAAAAATTCCAAAAACCACCCACTATGTGCAAAAAAACCAGCCCCTTGCCAAAAATGAAATCTAAAGACAAAAAAGCGGATTAGAATTAAAGACTTATTTCCAGCCCTAGAATGCACCACAAAAAATGTTCAAAAAGCACCCTTACGTAAAAAAATCACGGCCTTCGCAAAAATTCAAACCTGAAAAAAACAAATTAGAAGGCAGTGTTTGCTCTATCTTGTGCTCTCGAATGCTTGAAACTTTCTCTTTTCGAAAACCACCCCTACATCTAAAAAATGAAACAAATGCACAAAAATTCGAAATTGAATTTTCAAGGAGCCCAAAAATGAGAGACTATACGACCTATAACATTCCGAGTAAAAATTATTTTTCGATAATGTGATCTGCGTGCCGTCAGGGTTTGTTTTTAAGGTTAAAGATTGGAGACCAAAAGTCGGTATTGGAATTTCTGAGAAGCCAAAAATCAGAGACTCTGTGGATACTGCTAAATTCTTAAAATGATTATTATTCAACAAAGTCATAAGTGCGTGGCATGAAGGGGTTGTTTTTTAACGTTAAGGGTTAGAGCCCAAAAATCGTAGTTGTTATTTTTCAAGAGCCCAAAAATCAGAGATTCTGTTGATGCAGCTAAATTCTCAAAATATTATTTTTTGACAAAGTCATATCTGAGTGGTAGAGAGGGGTTGATTTTGGAGGTTAAGGGTTGGAGCCCAAAAACCAGAGTGGATAAGTTTAGAGGAGCCTAAAGATCAAAGATTCCATTGAGACTGGAAAATTCTCAAAAAGATTTTTTTTGACAAAGTAACATCTACGTGGTAGAGGAGGGGTTGATTTTAGACTTTAAGGGTTGATGCCAAACTATCGAACTGTGTATTATTTAGGAACCCAAAAATCAGTGACTCTATTGACACTATTAACACTTTCGGAAAATTTCCTTTCCCGCATACAAGTCTTGAGACAAATGTGACTTAATTCTGAGTGATTTTGTATTTTTTTTTATACATCCAGATAATCCATAAGGCTCGAACCCTTTACGTTAAAAATCAACCCTTGAATTTGAACACCGAGTTTTAGACTAAAGCCCACGACGTTAAAGAACAACTCCTTGTTACCAGCCAAATACGACTTTGTCAAAAAATAATTTTCGTTTAGAACGGAGTCTCTGATTTTTGGACTCCTTGAAAATACCCAGTCTGATTTTTGAGCTCCAACCCTTAACCTTCAAAATCAACCCCTCTTCACCACGCAGATATGACTTTGTCAAAAAATAACCTTTTTGAGAATTCTCCAGTGTCAATGGAGTCTCTGATTTTTGAGCTCCTCAAAAATACCCATTTCAATATTTTGGCTTCAACCCTTAACATCCAAAATCAACCCCTCTCTACCACGTAGATATGACTTTGTAAAAAATAATCTTTTTGAGAATTTTCCAGTGTCCATGCAGCGATTCGATTCAAACCAACCTCTTCTGCCCTCAGAGAATTGTAATTAATATAATGATGGATTTGATTATCTATAGTGATGTTTCGAGTAGCTTCTTACTCGTTAACGGTTTGGTGAATGATCTAGCACTATATAGAGACTAAGGATCATGCGATGATAAGAAGTGATTAATTTAATGCTAACCAAATATTGGATTTTGCATGAAGTGAGAACCCTTCTCCTTCTGTTTGAAATTTTTTTTAAGAGTATAGATGTGTCTTTATTTGAATTTCCTATTTTTATTTTACAAGCCTTAATGATCTAAGATGACTCGATTAGTGTTTATAAGTCTGTTTATTCTCATATCTTTTAGTGCTCATTATATTAGTTTTTTTATTTTATTTATTAATATACTTTTATTTATTTATACAGAGAATTTCCTACTTGCTATTGTTAACATAACCTACGACAAATTTCTTCGTCGTTCTTATATTCGTTAAACATCTGTGTGCCAAGTATGAAGGAATAGAAGTTATTTCCTAATGTCTGACCATAAAGGATTTTATCACTCGCAGCTTCTTACAGGCATTGAATTCCTTTATTTTTCGCGTTTACTTTTAGCGCTTCCTTAACCTCATCGCTTTTGTCGTATGCCGGCTTGTTTCTTTATCTCCTGGATCTACTCTTCAGTATATCCACGACCTCTACTTGTCGTATGATTGGTTGATTGCCTCCAACTTTTAATTAATACCCGGGCCTCCTGCCTAAACCGAATCCTGGTGTTTGCATTATTTTTGATTTCATTCTTTTTTTCGGATTTTCAATATTTATTTTTTCATTTTTAACTTCATTGGATACATCTTCAGACTTCGTGCGCGTTTTATATTTCGAAAAGGTATTCTCTAATAATCTCCCATAAACCTGTGTCCCAATACTTCTGCGCGAGGTCACAGCTTCATCGGCCATCTTAAAAGTAATTTTAATAGGATTCTGTAAAAACTTCTGCTTGCAGTTGCTTATTTGAAGTTTTCGATTCCAGTAAACAGTCAATTCTTTTACTTTCACTAGTTCTCAACGTAATTTTTTAAAGAACTTATATGCTATTGTGGTATTTATTTATTTATTTATTATTATTTTTTTGTATTCAATCTGCTCATCTTTTTTCAGATTTTTTGTTTTTTTGTTTTTTTTTTGTTTTAATTCTTATTCTATTATCCTTTTTTTGTTTTTGTTTTTGTTTTTACATATCCATTGTATTTTACAATATTGACTTATGCTAATTTTACCCTAATATTTATCTAACCTACCATCGCACGGCTGTTTCATTTGTTCTAATTATTAACTAGATCTACCGGTCATCAATCTTTACTTTAATTCTACATAGCTGGTACTTCTAATCTCGAGATTTATTTCGTTTGAGATATTTTTACGGGAATTTATATTTTTAAATTCATTCTTCTTGATATGCTATGCCGTTCCATTTTCCTCCTTCCGTGGTATGTACCTTTTCAGGTCCTGTGTGTGATATATACCCTTATCGCCCACTTTTTCAGGGTCCTACAATATATACGTTCCTGGCACCACCTCCTTCTTAATGTCAAATAGTTCACCATAGACTTATGAATTTCGCGATTATTTTATTTTCTTTATCGGAAAGTCTTAACATTTTTAGGAGTACTTGATCACCAACCTTTAATTTCGTTAATTTATGATTCTTGTTAAATCTATCCGATCTCTTCTTTCCTTTCTTGATAATGTTTTCGTAAGTCAGCTTGATCTTTCTCTCATACCCTAATTGGGGTGTTTTAGGTGGTAGCTTTAATCAATTTTCCCATGCGCGTTTTCGTTTCTGGTTCAGCTGAATTTCTACTGGTGTGAACTCTGTTGTCTCATGGTGAGTTTCATTTATACTGGTTCCTATTGTTTTTATCCAACTATACCATGAATTGTGTCTATTTTCTATCAGCGTCCTGAAGAATCTTCACAATTCCCGATGGATTCTTTCCACAATGTTGCTTTGTGGGTGAGGAATAGGCGAAAATACTGTTTGTATCCCATCTCCTCTCAGTCCGTTGGTCCAGTGATACGCTGTGAATTGGGTTCCATGCTCAATCACAATCTTTTGTGGTTTTCCATATTTCGGGATATAGTCTTAAAGATCTTCTTGATGGCGCTTTTCGTTGTGCTTCTCCGTATTTGATATGAACCCACGAATTTGCTGAATGCATCGATGGTCGACAAGATGTATTTCAAACCTCCTTTCGACGCGGGTAGTGGTTCACAAAAGTCTATGGATAGGATATCCCCTGGCTTCTTAGGAGCGTAGTTGCGCATTTCAGCGTAGCACGTTTGATTCGTAAATTATTTTTTTTGCAGGAACCACAGCTTGTTAGCCTTCTCCTGATTGTCTTGGCAAGATTAGGGTAGTAAAAGTATTCATTAAGCATTCGGAATACTCTCTGAGCACCCACATGTGCATATAGCTCATGGCATTCGTCTATTATTATGCATATCATTCCTGCAGTTAGACATAATTTCTTTCCTTTCTTCGAGACCAAATAGATATAAATTGTTGTAAATTTCGAATTTTGTTGTTCGTCCTTCCTTTAGATCCTCATACCTTTGTTGAAGAATAGGGTCATCTTTTTGCTCCTGTAGGAAGTTCTTTAACTTTGTCCTTAGCTCGGATGAAGGTTTTTTCGCCAAAACGTATAAAAATATCTTGCCTTCATTTTGGTCACTATGGTATCCGAACTCATGGGTTGTCAGTCTTCTTAGGATATCTGCAACTATATTTGCTTTGCCTCACAATGTTCAAGCTCGAACCAGTAGTCCTGTATGGCCATCATCCAACAAGTAAGCCTAGCACTTACTAGTCTGCAAGTTTTTAAGAATGTTATCGCCTTGTGGTTCGATCTGATTATGAGTTTGGCCCCTAACACGTACGATCGAAATTTTATGAGAGCCCATACTATCGCTAAAAGTTCTTTTTCAGTCTCGAAATTTACTGTTACGTTGTTATCTTGCAGCCACTGGAAGAGGAGCTCTAAGTGTCCCGAGTGCTGAGAGACGCTTTGTAAAGTGCATAGCATGTCGTCGATGAACGTTATAACAAATTCTCCTATGCCTCTTAATACTTGATCTAATGCCCTAACAAGTGCGGCCGTGCTTGTTTTCAAACCAAATGGAGTAACACAGAACTCATAGCACTTTCCTTCGTGTAGGAAAGCCGTATATTTCATCGACTCGGCGGTTAACGGAATTTGCCAAAAACTACTGATTAAGTCAAGTGTTGACATAACTTTTGTACCTCCAGACCTTTGGAACAGGACCTCTGTAGGTTCAGCACACTCATAATCATTTGTCATAAGTTCATTCAACTTTCTTGCGTCTTAAGCAAATTATAACCGATCCATCTTTTTTGTTCGTAATAACAGCAGGATTTATATATGCGCTGTTAGATCTTCGAATTATCCCTAAATCGAGCAAATTATTTATTTCTTTGTTTACTTTTTCTCTGAGGCACATAGGAACTGGATAGGACCTCATCAAAAAGGGTCGTTTATCATATATTGTCAATTCATGTTCATATGATGACATTCTGCCCGGTTTTTTTGAAAATACGTTTTGGTATCTCTGAATGAGTTTGTAGAACCTTTCTTTTTCGTTACTTTCAAGTATCGTGCATCCTGAGACTTTTTTCTCAATTTCTTCATCGGTCAATGCAAATGTGTCCCAGTGGTTGGCATACATTATTTGAATTATTACCTTCTCTTCTATAAATACCATTTTCTACCGCACCATTCGAGTATTTTAGATCAGCATTTCTTCTACCGATATTATTTGAACTGTTGGCGTTGTTGGATTAATTAATGTTTTTTTATTCCCAATTTCGTGTTTGATCGCCGGATCCATTAAATTCCGAGTCTCTCTCATTATAACTACGGTCATATCGATCTTCATATTCGCAGCTTGATAAGTTTTACCTCCTGTTATATTTTTCCCGATATTGTCTAGTATCAAGCCCTGGATTGCGATCGCCAAAATTTCCTTGTTTTTGATAACCTCGGTTGCGATTCCCCTGATAGTCCCGATCATCATATTCGCGGTCATTATTTTTGTAAGCATGTTCTTGAGAAAATCGATTATTTTAATTAAAACTATCCTGAGGTCGTCCATGATCGGTCGTCCCTATTTAACAATGAATCAGTCGCATTGATTACTGGTTGCATGTTGGATCCAGTATGATCATCTAAACTTTGTTCATGTTCATTTATTTTCGTTGAATCCTCTCTAGCTGACTCATTCGATAACTCTTCAAATTGATTTGTAGCATCTAACATGTTTGCTAAAATCGATTTAGATAATTTAATTAAGGCTGGTTGAATCTCCCTGAGATTTTCCTCATCCTTATTGTTTTTATCATCCATTTTGATTAATGTTTTCAAACTTTCAATACATTTTAATTGCCAATTTATTATCTCAGGTCAAGAAAATTTTAATTTAATTTCTCCTAAGTTAGATTCTCCGTTTAATGAATCGATTCTATCTTAATATTTCACCGTAGAATTTTAATTAATAATTATATATTATAATTATCCAATTATTCATGAATTATAATTAATTATTTGGATAGCTTCATTACAAAGATTATTATCGTGAGTTAAACCAATTAAATATTATGACCTAGAGTCTTACTTATCATATCGATTTTCTTTTCAGATTTAAAGAGCCATTAGTGTTTCACTACACTATCTTAATTAAAATTATCCGCTGGTAGGTTATGACTTTAGGCGGCCACGTAAACAATGCCGCACCTGTGCCGTCTGACAGTAAGTGACGTCTACGCATGCCGGTCGTTCTCGAAGTTTAAAGGTAGCACATCGATTAGATCACGCAAGAATCAAGTTTTCGCAATTCATGTGTCCTATCAACAACTCCACGGTCCCACCAGGTGTGCCATTTGTAACATACTTGTTTCTCTTGTTAATATTTCCACGGTCAATCTCTTGAATTGCTTATTTATTCTCAACATTGCAGTATTTAAGAAATTCCCTTTTTTAATTCAGAGGGTTGATTTGAGGTCAATCACAGGCTCAGTTTATTATTTTCTTAGCTCTTCTAAATTTATTGGTCTTAACGTGTCGATAAAAGTCCACATGATCAAGTCCAAGCCGACAATTAATGATTTTGCTATGCACTGTCAAGACAATCGTTATCAACTATACACGTTGGTATCATACCATTCAGAGTTAATAATCTGAAACGAAAGATTGAGTGATTATAAACTATGAAAAAGTAAACTTTAGGTAAAAGGTGGACTTCGTTATTAATCCCAAGAATTCCTTTTGCTCTTTTCAATTTTTAAACCCTTAATTTTAAATAAAATTTTTATTATTTATTTCCCTCAGATAAAACTATCCATTGTACTGAAGTCTATGATTGAGTTTAATATTCGGTCCTCATATTGACTTAGCAATTTTGAGCCTTATTAAACCTCAATTTTTAAATGGTAGGATTCCCTGAAGCGGACTAAAAATTGACGACCACTTTCTCAATTTGCTTTAACGATCCCGCAACCCTTCTAGCATTCTCTTTTTATTTTTATTCTGGCTTTTACTTTGAAAACTTTTCAGGCAAAGATAATTAAAATAGACCAAATTCTCGGGGAAACTCAGTGCACTGCTTCCTGGCCGCAAATTTTTTCTATATTTCCCATTCAACAAAATAAAAAAAAACGTCTCGACTTATTTTCACAGACTTGTGGCCGGGTTACTTTGTGACACTATCTGTCAACTCACTTAGTCGGTTCAGTATTAAAAAAAATTAAACTGTCAATCAGGGAGTATTCTAGCCTCCATAGATGTTCAACCGTGAATCACTGATGATGATGCAATTTCATAATTCAAAAATTGAATAATTTAAGAAAACTGTTGACCCATCTTGGATTGGTACCACTGAATATATCCGAATTCACCTAAGTTCTAAAGGGTAGATGTTAAAGACAACCCGTCACCTCGCATTTTGAGAGAATAAAAAAGTGCCATAGGACTTCTTCCATGAATGATATGAAACATGTTCTGACTTATCACGAATTTGAAGGATAGGTTTTTAAGCCCCCAAATGGATAATGGGTTGAAAACAAACCGTCTGCTCGCATCTTAAAAAAATCAGAAGCGTTTTATGAAGTTTCTTTTTGTTTTTGTCCAAGTTGAGTTGACAGAATTTTTGCTTATTAATGCAGAAATTCCTTTTTCTTATCTTCAGAACTCTGACAAACACCAGAATTTACCTATTCTAAAATCAATCCAAGTAATATTCACGCGGAAGACATCCAGCCTTCGAGCTCGCCCAGCTCTGAGTGAATTTTCCGACGCTTTTCGCTTCGCTCAGCGTGCTTTCGGATCCGTCGGTCCCAATGATCCCCTCTTCGTGATTCGACTGCGCGCGCTATTATCGATCGGTTGAATTTTCCGATTCGCATTTTCATAGCTTCTTGAAAATTCTGATTAAAGTTCTGGTTAATGTAAATTATCCTAAGATTTTTCTAAGGGCCTATAACCACCTGTTTCAACGTAGATACCACTTTGTAAAAAATAACCTCCTTTAGAATTCTGCACTGTCAATAGAGGCTCTGATTGTTAGGCTCCTCAAAAATATGCACTACGATTTTTGGGCTCCAACCCTTAACTTCCAAAATCAACCCCTCTCCACCACGTAGATATGACTTTGTCAACAAATAATCTGTTTGAGAATTTTCCAGTGTTCATGGCGTCTCTAATTTTTTGGCTGCACGAGAATACCCAATACGATTTTTGGTGTCCAACCCTTAACGTCCAAAATCAATTCTTCTCTAGCACGTGAATATGACTTTGTCATGAAAATTACCTTTTCGAGAATTTCAAACTGTAAATAGAGTTTCTGATTTTTGGTCTCCCTCAAAATATCCATTCCGATTTTTGGGATACGTCCCTTAACGTCCAAACTCAACCCTTCTCTACCACATAGATACGGCTTTGTTAAAAAATAACCTTTTTAAGAATTTTAAACCGGGAATAGCGTCTCTGATTTTTGTTTCCTTAAAAATACCCACTAGGATTTTTGGGCTCCAACCCTTAACGTTCAACATCAACCCTTCTCAACCACGTGGATATGAATTTGTCAAAAAATAACCATTTCGCGAATTTTAAAATGTACATAGAGTCTCTGATTTTTGGGCCCTTCTAAAATATATACTAAGATTTTAGGGCTAACCCTCAGCGTCCAAAATCAACCATTTTCTACCAGGTAGATACGACTTTGTTAAAAAATTTCCTTATTGAGAATTTTGTACCGTCAATAGAGTCTTTGATTTTTTGGCTCCTTGAAAATACCCGCTACGATTTTTGTGCCCTATCCCTTATCGTCCAACATCAAACCTTCTCTACTACGTAGATAACACTTTGTAAAAAAATAACCTTTTTCAGAATTCTGATTTTCTGATTTTTGGTCTCCTTGAAAGTATCCACAACGATTTTTGGGCTTCGCACCTAACGTACAAAATCAACCCTTCTCTACCACGTAGATACGACTTTGTTCAAAAGTAACCGTTTTGAGAATTTTAAACCGTAAATAGAGTCTCTGATTTTTTTTTTCCTTAAAAATATCCACTACGATTTTTGAGCTTCATCCCTTAACGTCCAAAATCAACCCTTCTATACCATGTGGATTTGTCAAAAAAATTAGCTGTTCGAGAATTTTAAACTCTAAATAGAGTCTCTGATTTTAGGGATCCTCGAAAATATATACTAAGATTTTAGGGCTAACCCTTAGCGTCCAAAATCAACCCTTTTCTACCAGGTAGATACGACTTTGTTAAAAAAATTTCCTTATTGAGAATTTTAAACTGTAAATAGCGTCTCTGATTTTTGGGCTCCGTGAAAGTATCCACTACGATTTTTGGGCTACAGTCGTTAACGTCCAAAATCAACCCTTGTCTACCACGTGGTTATGAATTTGTCAAGAAATAACCTTTTAGAGAATTTTAAACTATCAATAGTCTCTGATTTTTGGGTTTCTCAGAAATATCCACTACGGTTTTTGGGCTCCACCACTTAACGTCCAAAATCAAGCCTTCTCTACCCCATGGATATGACTTTCTCATAAAAATTACCTTTTTCATAATTTTCAACTGTCAATAGAGCCTCTTGTTTTTGGGCTCCTCGAAAATACCTACTACGATTTTTGTGCTCCATCCCTTATCGTCCAACATCAAACCTTCTCTACCACGTAGATACCACTTTGTAAAAAAAATAACCTCTTTCAGAATTCTGAACTGTCAATAGAGTCTATGATTTTTGGGCTCCACGAAAATACCCACTATGATTTTTGGTCTCCAATACTTAACGTCCAAAATCAACCCTTCTGTACCAGGTAGATAAGACTTTGTTAAAAAATTTTCTTTTTGAGAATTTTAAACTGTAAATAGAGTCTCCGATTTTTGGGCTCTTCAAAAATATCCATTACGATTAATAGGCTACGTACCTTAACGTCCAAAATCAACCCTTTTCTACCACGTGGATACGACTTTGTGATAAAAATTACCTTTTCGAGAATTTTAAACTGTAAATAGAGTCGTAGAGACGACTGTGTTAAAGAATAACCTTCTTGAGAATTTTAAACCTTGAATAGAGTCTGATTTTTTGTTTCCTTGAAAATACCCACTAGGATTTTTGGGCTCCAACCCTTAACGTCCAACATCAACCCTTCTCTACCACGTAGATATGACTTTGTCAAAAAATAAGCTTTTCGAGAAGTTTAAGGTGTAAATAGATTCTCTGATTTTTGGGCCCCTTGAAAATGTCCATTACGATTTTTGGACACTACCCCTTAACGTCCAAACTCAACGCTTTCCTACCACGTGGATTTGTTTATGACTCCAAAACAACTCCTTCTAATTTTAATCTAAGTCTTTGGAAAAATTCGTTCTTCCCTTCAAGTTTTTCGATGAATTTGTCGAGACCCCACTCAGAGAGAAGTTCCTTGACGCTACTTGTGCACACTATAAAAATTTCGATTGTATAAATAAGTCCGATGCACTTAAATTCACTTCACGAAACGCCTAGAAAATTTTATGAAACACTGATGCTACGGTTAGGGAAGCGCATCATAACGATAACAGCTCCCTCAGAACGCAAAAATTCTAGAGTTTGCGCAGTAGAAGTAGGCTGGCAGGTGAAACGAAAGTAATGGAAATAAATTATACAGAAGCATTAAATAAATGTGAAAAAATTCGTTTTTTATGTTCGTATTTGTATTTTTATGGATCAATTAGACGTAACCGAACTGTGAGGTTCTCAGCTGAACTCTTCCATCCAAACGTATTCAGTTGCCAGAAACCAACTTTTGGTTCAGACAACCGATATATTGTCAACCAACCCCGTTCAGTTAGGACAATCAAACCAGTTCTTTGTGTTTGAAAACATAATTGATGAAAGTTAAAGATAATAGTATATTATGTCGCAAGTAGGGTTAGGCACGCCTTTGCACGGGGAGGTCAATGTTCGCAGGGAAATTAGTAAAAACGTTCCCGAAGAACATTGCAATTCACTTCTTCAGGGCTAACCAGATACTAAGGTTTCAGGCTATGTTGTTCTGATATATACTCTCTACGATGCCTATGATTGGCCAGAGTGTCCCACCGTGTAGACTGATCGCACCCAATCGGCCAATCAAGTGTTTGTTCAAATACCCAGGATGACAGAAAACCAAATAGGATTGATATTATATCCATTGTCTCTATCGATTTTATTAGGATGTTTTAAGATTTCAATTTTTTCTCCATGTTTCCTTTGAAAAATATTGTGTGTTTTTCTAATGACGGTTATTTTGTCAAATAAAATATGACGTTGCGTTTCGATATAATGCTTAGCTAGGGAACTGAATATTGGGATGTAATCGGTTGATGAAATCGCAAAACTTGTGTAGTTCATCTAGTTCAGATCTCCAGATGACAAAAGTATCGTGAAAGTGACGGCACCAAAATACAGGTTTAAGCTTAGATTGATTAAAGATTTTAGTGTCTACATGTTCCACAAAAATGTTGGCTATTGCAGGTGAGATTGCAGATCCGAATGTTGCTCCTTTATTCTCTTGTTTTGATTCTTTCATTTAAAAATTTGAAATAGATTTGCGTGGAATGAACTGCCAGAATTTGAGAGAAACTTCGTCTTGATATCCACCCTTTTAAAAAGGGAAAAGGCTTTAGAGTCTTTAGAGACGTCAGATTAGAGAAGGAAATAAGGAATAGCAATAGATGATTTTACAAACTAACCAAAATATTAGTTTATCGATGCTTAGAACGTAATCTTACTCCTTTTGTTGGTGATTCCCGAGTGATCTCTTCTTTCGAGAATAGACCCTTTGCATAAACTCAGATATGGTAGTGAGCGACACGCAGTGTCGCCATATGTTTTTCGGAGGGGGCTTCGGGTTTATGTTTAGGCAAAGTGTGGGGATAAAGAAAATTGAAGAATAAAAATACTTAGTTTCTGGGGGGGGGGGGCTTGACCTGCAAGCCCTTCCCTTGGCTATGCCACAGGCGACACATCTTACAGGATATGTTTGATATCTCTTCCTCGACTATTGTATTGTTATTCAGTCGATTGGCACAGAATTTCATAAGAGGGGTTTCTCAATTTAGGGGTCACTGATTCTAATTATGTATGGAATTAAAACAATTCTAGATTTTTATGTAGTTTTACACTAAATCCACTGATTCTAATTTCTTTTATAACTGGTTTACTTTTGGCTGAGTCTAACTTATTTATTTTCCGCGCTGATTGGAAGACGTTCCGGAGTAATTTGAGCAGCGATTTGACAATAGAATTTAACCAGTGAGGAATGGGCAATAGTTCCTGGCTGGACCATTTTGCTGGCATTGATGTATGTAATTCTTGATATAAATCCCGTGTTATTTTATGGATGGGAGGGCTGCACAAGAATTCAGTCCCGCGGTTAGCTTGAGCTCAGTCCCGTGAACAGACTCCCCGGAACGGTACGGTCGTACGTAGAGGGTACCACTGATAGGGAAAGAAAGAACGGAGGAGAGCGCCGCCGTACAGTGGGAGGAAATGCACTTTTTTCGTTCAAAAATGTCCAAAGCCTTCAATTTTTGTCCGATTTTTAATTTTTTTTTAAATTAAAGTTCACTATTAAATTCTGAAGAGCTTGACGCTCTGAACTTTTGTCTCTTATACTTATTTATTAATAATTTATTCACTGAAAGTATGGAAAAACTGAATTTTTTTACGCTTCAATAACTGATTAGGTAAACTTTATATTGTCTTAAATAAATGTTAAGGTATTCATGTTGTACGAATAATTTTCTCATTAGTCCATTTATTTATTATAAATAAATATGAGCAAATTAGCAAATAGTCTTATTATCGGTAAACA
>JAAAKG020070172.1:0-17355 GCA_010014905.2 Druon quercuslanigerum
TTCAAATAAATAGTGTCATTTTCTAGCATCGTAGTTTAATTCTTAAATAAAAACGTTAATTTAAAAAAAAAGTTAATTTTAAACCAAATAGTTTAATTTTCAATTGAACAAAAATATAAGTTTTTAGCTAAGAAAGGAAATGTTTAAAATTTAGTTTAAAAAAAATAAATTTAAAAAATGAAAATGAAAATAAACGAATTTCCTACCAGTTCACTTTAATTAAGAAAGACTAATTTTTAACAAATTATTAATTTAATTATTAAATAATTATTAAAATTATTAAAAATATTTATCTTGAAAACAGATAACTTTAAAACTAGAAGAGAAGAACTTTGTGCAGGAAAGATAATTCTGAATCAAGAAATATCAATTTTTACTGAAATAGTTTCGAACCAAATAATTATTTTTTAAACGAATATTTTAATTTTCTATCACAGTATTTTAATTTTTAAACAAAAATATGAATTTCTACTGGAAAAGTTAATTTGAAACTAAATAGTTCAATTTTCTACTAAACTAATAAAATTTCCATCTAATTGTACAAATTTTCAACAAAAAAGTTCAATTTTTGAACAATAATTAAATCTTTAAAAATATATGACTGTTTAACAAAATAAAAAAAATGTTTAAAAAAATTCATGAATTCTTAATTTAATATTTAAATTTTTAACTACAGAAAGTAAGTGTACAACCAAAAATGAAACAGTTAAATTATTAGTGGAAAACAAATTAATTTTTAATAAAAAGCAAAAGACGAATTTTTTAACAAAATAGTTTATTATTCAACAAAATAGATAAATCTTCTAAATAAAAATTAATTCAAATAATTTTTGAATAAGTTTTTAATTAACTGCATTAAAAAAAATATTTTTTTATCAGATTATTATTAAGTGAATATTTTTTTGTGGAAATAATTTTTTCAAGAGAAAAAAAGAATTTTAACAAGAAAAACAACTTTTATGCTATAATAGAATTTTTAATCCAAAAGAATAAAATTAAAAAAAAATGAATCTCAAATTCTTAAGTAAACTCGAATAGACGAGTTCTACTCAAACCAGTTAAGTTTTCGAACTAAAAATACGAATAAAAAAAAAAAAGAAAAAGAAAGAAGAATTAAAATTATTAATTTTCTTATTAAATTGTTATTATTATTATTTCATTTAAATTAGTATTCTAGAATAAAGTTTATCTTTAAACCAGAAAAGAAGAATTTTAACGAGAAAGTTAGTATGAAAAAAGTTTTCGTTCACTTAAACAAAAATGTAATTGTTAAATTTTAAATTTGAAAAAGGAATTTTTTAGGGAATAATTTTTAACCAGAAAAATAACATTTTTATAAAATAATTCATTAAAGAAAATTTTGAAAAAAGTTAAATTTTAAAATAAATAGTTTAATTTTCAAATAAATAATCTGGCTTTCAGCAATAATGTTAAATTTTTGACAAAATGGCTGAATTTTTAACCTACAAAGATTAGTTTTGAACCAGCAAGATTAATTTTTCACCAAAAAACCAATATTTAACAAAATATATGAATTTTTGACTAAAGAAGATAAGTTTTCAACCAAAGAAGGAACTGTTAAATTTTGTAAAAAGAAAAAAAAACTAATTGTCTAAAAAAATCCCAAAAAATCAAATTATCATTATATTATTTTTTTTTACAAAACAGATAACTTTTAATCTAGAAAAAAATGAATTTTCAGCACGAAAATTAATTTTCGATTAAGAAAGATTAGTTTTTAAAAATATAGTGAAATTATAAACAAAGAAAGAATAATTTTCAACCAGACATGGAATCTTTGAATTTTAAGTTGAATAAAGAAATTCTCGATAAAATAATTCAACCGATTGAGTTCAAACAAAAAAGACCGATTAAAAAAAAAGTTGATTCCTCAAGAAAAATAACAAATTATCAACAATATACATATATAAATTTTCTGCCAAATATGTAAATTTTCAAATTATAAATGAAAAATATTTTAAAAATTTAGATTTAGCTACAGTTTCTGAGAAAAAATTGCAAAAACAAATTAATTTCCAATAGAATACTACATTTTCAAATAATTATTGTAATTTTCAACAAAAAAGTTTAATTTTCTTCCAAGTTAATTGAAGACTCAAACGATTAAATGGTTGAATAGTTTAGATTTTCAAGTAAAATTGTAAATCTTCTACCAAAGAATCTTTTCAAATTTAGTTCAACTTTCAACTAAGAAGATCAGTTTTCTACAAAACAAAAAGTTTAGGTGAAAAATAATAATGTTTAACAAAAGAAAAAAACCTATGAAAGCAACATTTTCAAGAAAATTGGAATAGCACTTTAGGACAAAAAAACTTATTTTTACAAAAAAAAACAATTTTCAAAAAAATAGTTTTCAAATTTCCAGTCACATTGGTTAATTTTTTTCCAAATTAGTTTTCTTTACAAACCAATTATATAAATTTCCAACACAAAAGTTAATTTTTAACCAGATATATCAAGATATGCTTTGTGAATATTTTTAAAGCAATAATATCCTAAAGTCATTTAAATTATTTTAATAATTATTAAATAAAAACTAAAATGATAAAATTAATGGAATTATTAAATTAGGAGGAACCTTATTAAAAATTATTTAAGCTATATATTTAAAACAAAGTTATTATTATATCTTGAAATTCCAAGAAATGATAACTTAAATTTCAAAATTTTTTTTTAATTTTACGTTTCAAGAAAATAAGAAAAAAAATTCAGCTTTAAATGGACTACAAAATATTTAAAAAACTGCAGCTACTGCATTGCAATGCGTAATCAGCTGGTTAGAGAAAGCGGAGTGCTAATGGAAAAGTACGTGAACCAGTAAATTTTATTTATAAGCGTAAGTTATTCAGGCACAGTCTCTGGTGGAATTAATTCATTTCATATTTAATTGAGACCGCTAAAATATAACTGAAATATTTGGGATGACGTAGTTTTAAAAATTAATCACAATCCCGAATTTTAAATAATAGTGAAATAAAGATTAGAGATATAGAAAAATGTACAGAAAATAAAACTGAAATTTGGAAGAAAAATCGAAAATTTTAAATTGCCTACATGGTGAAATTCCCGAAGTTTTCAAATCCAAATTTTTAACTCGCAAAAAGAAGGATGAATTTATTTTGTTTCATTTTTATAAATCTGCCAATTATTTTTTAAAATCTATCGAAAAATGTTAAAGAATTTAAAATTGAAATGTGGTGGGGGTTTTTATGAAATTTTTTGAACTCAATTTTTTTTAACCCAGAATTATTTTGTGGCTTTGTATTTTTGGCAGTTGGGTCTTTTTCGGGAGTTTTCAAATTCGGTTATATTATAAACTCTTCAGGAAATTTAGGATTCGGCCGTTTTTTAATTCGTAATTTTCATATTTTCACAATTTTATAATTGCGAGAATATTCTGATTTAAGATCACCAACCTATTTTCAAAAGTAAGAAAGAAAAAATATCAAGAACAAATTGAATTGCAAAAAGAAATTTTAAATAAATATTTTTGTGAGTTTTAAAATTTTTTTCAACACAAATATTATAATAATCATTGAATGATCATTATCATCATTAATTAATGAAAACAGAATAATAATCATAAAATTTCTGAACAATAAAATTAAGGAATTCGCAAATAGCCAACTAATAAAATTCACGATTAGGAAGATTCCCGCTTTATAAAATGTTTAAACTAGAAAATTACAAACAATAAACAATTACTTTTTTTATTAATATTATTTATTTATTAAAATAATAGCACTTAACAATCTTTATCAATAGATACTATTTTTAATGTTTGAAGTTTCTAAAATTATTTTTTGATTTTGATATGAAAATATTATTTCGGTAACTTTAGAATTCGGTACATTATCAACTATTCAGAAATTTTATTATTTTGAAATTTCATATTTCGGAAATTTAAGTTTTGGGGATTTTACAATACCGGAATCCTATTATCAGGCATTTTTATTATTCGTGAAATTTTATATTCGGTAATATTATAAACTGTGGGGAATTTTTCAATTCGGGAACATCGAATATTGTGCGGGAATTTCGTTATTCTGGAATTTTATTATTCTAGAATTTGGAGATCCAGGAGCATTATTATTTAGAAATACTGTTACCCGGGAATTTTATTATTTCGGAATTCTACCATTCGGGACTTTTATTATTCAGAAATTTTATTATTATTCTCAAATTTTATTATCCGGAAATTTTCAAATTCTATAATATTATAAACCTTTGGATATGTTATTATTAAGAATTTTTCCAGTTCGGTAAACTGGCTGGGAATTTTATTATTTTGAAATTTTATAATTCGGGAATTTAATTTTTGGTAATTTTTCTATATCGGAATCTTATTACCGGCAAATTTTACTATTCAGAAATTTGGCAATATGGGAATGTTATTATTCTGGAAGTTTATAATTCGGGAATATTATTATCCTGGAATTTTTAATCTGGAAGTTTTATTATTCTGGAATTCAATTATTCGAGAATATTATAAACTCTAGGAATTTTTTTATTTCGGGGACATCATCAACTGTCCGGGAATTTTGTTATTATGGAATTTTATTATTAGGGAATTTGCCAATACGAGGGTAATATTATTCAGAATTTTATTTCTTGTGAATTTTATCAAACGGGAGTTTCATTATTCGGAAATTGTATTATTCTCACACCTTATTGTTCATGAATTTTCAAATTTGGTAATAATATAAACTGTCGGGAATTTTGTTATTCTGGAATTTAATTATTCGAGAATTTGGCAATATAGGAGTGTTATTATTCTGGATTTTTATAATTCGGGAATGTTATTATTCTGGAATTTAATTATTCGGGAATATTATAAACTCTAGGGATTTTTTCATTTAGGGGACATCATCATCTGTCCGGGAATTTTGTTATTCTGGAATTTTATTATTAGGGAATTTGCCAATACGAGGTTAATATTATTCAGAAATTTTTTTTCTTGGAAAATTTACCAAACGGGAGTTTCATTATTCGGAAATTTTGTTATTCGCACCATCGAAAATGTTAGTATTCAGAATTTTTCCAGTTCGATAATATTATAAAATATTCTGGAATCTTATTCTTATGGAATTTTACAGTGTCACGGATTATATTATTTGGGAATTTTCCTATTTGGTAAAATTTTAAACTGTTTAGGTATTTTGTTATTAGGGTATATGGTAATACGGGATTATTATTATTATTGTTCGATAATTTATAAATGCGGTAACATTATAAACTGTTTGGGAATTTTATTATTCTGCAATTTTATGATTCGGGAATTTCGTAGGGCGGAAGTATTATTATTCGGAAATTTTCTTATTCGGAACCTTTATTATTCGAGAATTTTCAAATTCAGTAATATTGTAAAACTTCGGGATTGTTATTATTCAGAAACTTTTTAATTAGATAACATTATATACTGTTTGGGAATTTTATTATTTTGAAATTTTATAATTCGGATATTTAATTTTTGGTAATTTTTCTATACTGGAATCTTATTATTGGCAAATTGTATTATTCGGAAATTTGGAAATATGGGAATGTTATTATTCTGGAATCTTAGAATTCGGGAGTGTTATTATTTTGGAACCTTATAATCTGGGAATTCTATTGTTCTGGAATTTAATTATTCGGGAGTTTTTAAAATCGGTAATATTATAAACTCTAGGGAATTTTTCATTTCGGGGGCATCATCAACTGTCCTGCAATTTTGTTATTCTGGAATTACATTATTCAAGAATTCGGCAATATAGGAGTGTTATTATTTTGGAATTTTATTAGTCGGGAATTTTATTATTCGGAAATTCGGCAATACGTGGCTGTTGTTATTGGAGGATGTTGTTATTCGGGAATTTTACTATTCGGGCCTTTTATTATTCTGAAATTTTGTTATTATCAAATTTTATTATCCGGGAATTTTTAAATTCTATAATATTATAAACCATCGGAAAAGTTATTATTTAGAATTTTTCCAGTTCGGTAAAATTATAAAATATCCGGGAATCTTATTATTATTGAATTTTGCACTGTCACGAATTTTATTATTCGAAATTTTTCTAATTCGGTAATATTAAAAATGCTCGAAAATTTTATTATTTTGAAATTTTATACTTCAAGGATTGAATTTTTGGGAATTTTGCAATACGGTAGTTTTATTATCAGGAGATTTTATTTTTCGCGAATTTTTAATTTAACTGTCGGGAATTTTTCAATTCAGGAACATCATAAACATTTCAGGAATTTTGTTATTCTGGAATTTTCCAATACGAACGCGATATTATTCAGAAATTTTATTTCTTGGGAATTTTGTTATTCTGGACGTTCATTATTCGAGAATTTGGCAATATATGAGTGTTATTATTTTGGAATTTTATTTTTTGTATTGTTTTTTCTATTATATCATTATATAGTATTGTTATTTGAAAATATTGTTATTCGGGAATTTTACTATTCGGGCCTTTTATTTTTCCGGAAAAAATTCGGTAAAATTACAATCTGTCGGAAAACTTTCAATTCGGGAACATCAAAAACATTTGGGAAATTTTGTTATCCTGGAATTTTCTAATACGACCGTATTATAATTTAATTTCATTTCATCATTTCATTATTCGGAAATTTTATTATTCTCAAAAATCTGTAATATTATAAACTCTAGGGAATTTTTCAATTCGGAAACATCAACTGTTCGGGAATTTTGTTATTCTGGAATTTAATTTTTCGGGAATTTTCCAAATCGGTAATATTATAAACTCTAGGGAATTTTGCTATTCTGGAATTTTATTATTCGAGAATTTTAAAAATCGGTAATATTATAAACTCTAGGGAATTTTACTATTCGGGAGTTTCATTGTTCGGAAATTTTATTATTCTCAAACCTTATTGTTCGGGAATTTTCAAATTCGGTAATATTATAAAATGTCAGGAATCCTATTATTTGGAAATTTTCCAATTCGGTAAAGTTAAAAAAAATTGCTCGGAAATTTTATTATTTCGAAATTTTATACTTCAAGAATTAAATTTTTGGGCATTTTGCAATACGGGAGTTTAATTATAAACAGTCATAAACATTTCGCGAATTTCGTTACTCTGAAATGTTAGTTTTCGTGAATTTGGCAATACCGCACTATTATTGTTCGAAAATTTTATTAGTCAGGAATTTTACTATTCTGGAATTATATTATTCGAGATGTTGGAAATACAGGAGTATTATTATTCGGGAATTTTATTAGTAGGGAATTCTACTATTCCGGAATTTTATTATTTG
Source organism: Druon quercuslanigerum (assembly GCA_010014905.2). Lineage (NCBI taxonomy): Eukaryota > Metazoa > Arthropoda > Insecta > Hymenoptera > Cynipidae > Druon > Druon quercuslanigerum. Next base: position 7,286 of record JAAAKG020070172.1, read on the forward strand.
GATATTTTATTATTATCAAACTTTAGTATTCGGGAATTCTGAAATTCGATAATATTGTAACTTTCGCGAAAATTATTATTCGGATATTTTCCAATTCCGTAATATTATAAACTGTTCAGGAATTTTATTATTCTAGAATTTTACATGTTCGGGAGTTTTGTTGTTTGGGTATTTTCAAATTCAGTAAAGTTATAAAACGTTGCGAATTTTATTATTCATAAAATTTTCAATATGTTAACTTTATAAACTGTGGGATTTGATAATTCGAAAATTTAAATATTCGGGAATTTTCAAAATCTGTAATATTGTAAACTGTCGGGAATTTTATTGTTGAGAAATTTTCCCATTCTGTTAAATTATTAAATTTCGGAAATTTTATTATTCTCGAATTTTAAAGTGTGGGCAATTTTGTAATTTTATTATTTTTCAATACATTTTTTAATTATTGGAAATTTCGGAAGTTTTTAGTTTCCATACATTCTACATTTCGGTAATTACATTGTCGGTAATTTTCCAAAAAAATTAATTTTGGCGAATTTTTGAAATCCCGAATGTGGGAAAATGCCGAAAAATCAATAAAAGAGACAGAAAATTCCCGAAAACTAAACATTTCTTAAATTTCAATTTCCCGAATAGGAATAAAGCTATCGAAAATGTTTTTTCCCGAAATTTAAAATCACGAATTCTCAAAATACAAAAACTATCTAATTCCTAAAAGTAACAAATTGTCTAATTTTTTAATTTCCAAACATAGTTAATTGACGGTTTTTTTAATTCTGGAAAAAGTTTTTTGGAGACTTGAAAAGTCGGCAATTTTATTATTCGAGGGATTTTTATTTCCGAGGATTTTATATCTCGGCGATTTTGTAATTTCAAGAATTTTCCATGTCAATACTTTTTTTGGGAAATTGTTCGGCGTCAGGAATTAAATTGCGGGGAAATTTTTAAATTTCATAATATTATAAACAGTTCAAGAATTTTATTATTTGAGAATTTTAAAATTCGGGGTGTAATGTTGAAGCAAGTTGATATTTTCGGAAATGTCCTATTTCGAATATTTTCTTTTTATGGGGAATTTTAGTGTCTGAAATTTTATTTTTCGGAAGTTTTCAAATTCGGTTATATTAAGAACTTTTCGATAATGTTATAATTCCGGAATTTGTCAATTCGTGGATTAATATTTCCGTCATTTTATCATTTTGGGGATTTTCTATTTAGAATATTTTCTTCTTCGGGAATTTTACAGAGTGGATAATTCAATATTTCAGAAATTTTAAATTTCCATAATATTATAAACGATTAAATAACTTTATGATTCGGAAAATTTTTAATTTAATTTTATAATTCTAATTTTATTACGGTAATTTTACAGTTTTGGCAATTTTCTTGTTCCGAAATTTCAAAATTCAGTAACATTATAAGATTTTCGGGAATGGTAATTTTAGGGAATTTTCCAATTCGCAGTTTTATATTTCGGCGATTTTATAAATTCTGGAATTATCGATTTCAAATTTTTTTCTCGAAAATTTTACAGTACCGGAATTTTCCAATTTGAGATTTTATATCTTGGGAATCTTATAATGTTGAAAATATTCCATTACAAATATTTTTTTCGTAAACTTTACAGTGTCGGACATTTTCAAATTCGGAAATATTTTATAATTTCGGGAATTTTTTACTTCGAATATACGTTTTCCGGGAATTTTTAGATTCATGCTTTAATATTTTGGCAATTTTATAATTTAGGGATTTTCTTTTTTCAAATTTCTACTTTTTCGGGAATTTTACACCATCGGAAATTTCTTGTTCCGAAATTTCCAAATTCGGCAATATTATAAAATTTTCGGGAATTTTCCAAACCAGAGTTTCATATTTCGGATATTTTACAATTTCAGGGATTCTCTAATTCAAATATTTTCTTTTTCAGGAATTTTTTAGTGTCAGATATTTTATTCTTCGAGAAGTTTTTTACTCGAGGTTCTATATTTCGGAAATTTGATAATTTCCAAAATTTCCTGTTTTAAATATTTTATTTTTCGGAAATCTCACACTGCTGGGAATTTTCCAATTTGTGCTTTTATATCACAAGAATTTTATAATGTTGGAAATTTTCCAGTTCAAAAACTTTCTTTCTTGGAAAGTTTACATTGTTAGGAATTATTATTCGGAAATTTTTTATTTCGAATATTTTCTTTGTCAAAAATTTCAGTGACCGGAATTTAATTGATTCGGCAATTTTCCTATTCAAGTTTTTCTATTTCGGAAATTTTATCATTTCGTCAAATTTCTACTTTGAATATTTTTTGGGGGATATTTTATTCGTCCCATTTTTATATTATTAATTGATCCAGCAGTATTTCCCGCACGCTATATAGCGGTGGCAAGAAATAAAAAAGGCGCACACTCATTTGTTAAGCAAACTTTCTATACATTTTTTTTAATTATCTACTATCACGCGAAGCGACAAAGTTGCTCCTGTTCTGTTGAGTCAAAGTTGGAAATGCGATATGTCATAACTTTTTATGAAATGGGATCATTTGATTTATAAAAACAGAAATGTTTGTTTTGAAAACTTCTCTTACACTTCTGAGTAGAGAGAAAAAATAAAGAAAATATTTTAAAGTGGCATGGTGCGAAGTATAAAGTTTTGAATAGTGTGGTATAAAAATCCATTGCGATTTTTGTTTTTGAATTTTCATGCATATCGCCCAAATATCTTCTAAAATACTTTATTTACGAAGAAATGGTTCCGACAAAGGTTGACCAAGATCGAAGGGGCATTTGAATGTACCATCAATTTTGACCCTGAGGTCAATTGTCAAGTTCACATTGAGGTAAGACACTTTTCTTAAGTGAGAATCCCTATTTTTAATTGCGAATTTGAAAAGAGCGGGAACTTTCACGTCAAAATTAACCTGTGTTAAAAATGGTTTTTGTCACCTTGGAAAGGTAAAAAATGAAGGTCTAATGTCGGATAAACGACCAGATATCTTCTAAAATACTTCATATACGAAGAAATGGTTTGAAAAAGGTGGATCAGGACCGAAGGAGGCAGTTAAACGTACCATCACTTTTGACCTTGAGTTCAATTGTCAAGGTCAAATTGAGGTAAGACACTTTTCTTAAATGAGAACCGCTATTTTTTATTGCGAATTTAAAAAGAGCGGGAAATTTCACGTCAAAGTTGACTTGTGTAAAAAATGGTTTCTGTGACCTTGGAAATGTGAAAAATTAGGGTCAAAATTCTGATAAACGACCAGATGTCTTCTAAAATACTTTTTATACGAAAAAATGGTTTGAACAAAGGTTGACTAGAACCGAGGGGGTATTTGAGCTTACCATCAATTTTGACCTTGAGGTCAATTTTTAAGGTCAAATTGAAGTGAGCTACTTTTCTTAAATAAGAACCGCTATTTTTGACTGCGAATTTGAAAAGAGCGGGAAATTTCACGTCAAAAATGACTTGTGTGAAAAATGGTTTTCGCGACCTTGGAAAGGTAAAAAATTAAGGTCAAATATCTAAAAAGCAACCAGATATCTTCTAACATCCTTTATTTTCGAAGAAATGGTTTCGATAAAGGTTGATCAGAACCGAAGAAGACATTTGACTGAACCTTCAATTTTGACGTTGAGGTCAATTTTCGAGGTCGAATGGAGGTAAGACCCTTTTCTTTAAAATAAACCTTGGAAAGGAAAAAAAATACAAAAACAGTTTTTCTACATGTCATTTTTAACATGAAATTTCCCACTATTTTCAAATCCGCAGTCGAAAATAGGGGTTCTCATTTAAAACAAGGGCCTTACCTCGATTTGACCTTGAAAATTGACCTTAAGGTGAAAATTTATGGTACGTTTAAATGTCGGAACCATTTCTTCGTAGATAAAGTATTTTGAAAGATATTTAAATTATAGAATAAAATAGATCACCGTGAATATTTGGAGGTGGCATATGCCCTGTAAAGTTTAGCACGTACTTTCCATAAGAAAAAAATACGTTTTCATACATTTTATTTAGAATTTAAAGCAAACTGTGTCTAATACATAAAATTTTTAAACAATTTCTTATTATTTTTACCAGTTTTCTTTTAGGATTAGGACAGAAATATGCGGTTTACCGAATTTTTGAACCGGCTAAAAAATACTTATTTACCTTTAAAAAGCATAATGGTTTAAACAATTTATTATCAGTGCTGATAATATAATATTTGACTATTACTAGAAACTGCAGCTTCTTTTTGAAATTTTCATGTTTTTCTCCAGTTCTCATTTGTAGTGAGTTAATAATTAATTTAATATAGCAAACAAAATTGTTTAAACAAATTATTATTGTTTATAGCTATCTTCTTCTATATTAAAACTAGATATATGCAGTTTTTTCTCAATATTTTTAATTATTGGCCATTTTTTAATTGAAGTAAAATAATATTTAATTCAAGTAACAAAAATGATTGTTTAAACAATTTATTATTATTTTAAATAATATTCTCTTTGCTTAATCTTTGAAAATTGTGGCTTTTTCCTGAAATTTCCAACTATTTGTTCAATTTTCAAGTAGAGTAAAGTAATACCTAATAAATCCTAATAAGCTGAATTGTTTAAACAATTTAGTATTGTTTTTAGAATTTTTCTCTTAGAATAAAGACAAAAAGACGCGGTTTTTTGAAAAATGTTACACTTATTGTCCATGTTTAAAATCTCCTGAAGAAAGTCTTCATTAATTTTAACAAGGATACTTGTTTAAACAATTTATTATCGTTTCTAATAATATTATCTTTAAATCATGCTAGAAATTTCGGCTTTTTTGGAAATTTTAAACTTTTTTATTACTTTTACTTTAAGTGTGTTAATATTGACTTTAATATAGCAAACATAATTGTTTAAAATAATTATTATTGTTTATAGCTATCTTCTTCTACAATAATACTAGATATTTGCAGTTATTGTCTGAATTTTCTCAATTTTTGGCTATTTTTCAATTAGAATGAAGTAATAATTAATTCCAGCTAACAAAAATAATTGTTCAAACAATTTATTATTATTTTAAATAATTTTCTTTTTCCTTGATCGTAGAAAGTTGCGATTTTTTCTGATATTCCCAAATATTTCCTCATTTTTTAAATAGAGTGATAAATACCTAATCAATTTTAAAAAGGACACTTTTTTAAACAATTTATTATTGTTTTTAAACATTATCTTTGACTAATGCTACAAATTGCGGCTTTTTTTTAATTTATAACTTTTTCTTCAGTTTTCCCTTGAACGGGGATAATATGGAATTTAATATAGCAAAAAATTGTTTAAACAAATTATTGTTATTTGTAACTATTTTCTTGTACATTAATACTAGATAGTTGCAGTTTTTTCTAAACTATTTAAATTTTTGAATTTAATTTTACATTTTTTTTAGAATAAAGACAAAAATAGCGGTTTTTTAAAAAAGGTCCACTGTTTCTTTCAACAATTTATTATTATTTCTATTAATATTTTATTCGAATGATGATAGAAATTGACACTTTTTCTGAGATTTTCAACTTTTTCTTTAGCTTAGCCCTAAATTAAGTCAATATTTAATTTAACATACGCAAAAAATTGTTTAAACAATTTTTTATTATTATTATCAATAATTTTCCATTTGCTTAACCGTAGAAATTTGCGCTTTCTTCTGAAATGTTCAACTTTTTTTTTAATATTCAAGTAGAGTGAGGTCATACCTATTTAATGTTAATATGCATAATTGCTTAAATAATTTATTATTGTTTTTAGCATTTTTTTCACAAGAAAAAAACAAAAAGACACGTTTTTTTAAATGCTCCAATTTTTGCGAAATTTTCAATCAGACTCAGGTAAAACTTAATTAATTAAATAAGAAGCATGATTTTTCAAACAACTAATTATAATTGCTATTAATATTATCTTTTAAAAATGCTAGAAATTTCGGCTTTTACTAAGATTTTTTAATCTTTCTTCAGTTTTCACTTAAAGTGAAATATTTAATTAAAAATAATAAAAAAATTGTCTAAACAAATTATTATTATCGATAGCTATCATCTTATATATTAATACTAGATAGTTGCAATTTTTATCTGAACTTTTTCAATTATTGTCCATTTGGTAATTAGAGTTAAATAATAAATAATTAAAGGTAACCAAAATATAATTGTTTAAACTAATCATTATTATTGTTAATAATATTCTCTTTGCCTAATCGTAAAAAGTTGCGGTTTTTCTGAAATTTCTAACTATTTTGCCAATTTTCGAGTAGAGTGAGGCAATACTTAATTATTATTAACAAGAATAATTGCTTAAACAATTAAGTATTGTTTTAGAATCTTTTTTAGAAGAAACGCAGAAATTCGTGTTTTTTTTTTAAACGTTCCACTTTTTGCCTAATTTTTAATCAGAGTGAGAAACACTGAATTATTGTTTAGAAGCATAGAAGCTTGGAGTGAGTTGATTTTTAATTTATTATAGTAAAGATGAATGTCTAAAAAAATTATTATTGCTTATAGCTATATTCTTTTTTATTAATACTAGATAGTTGTAGTTTTTTCTAAATTGATTTAATTTTGGTCAATTTTTCAATTATAGTGCAGTAATATTTAAATTAAGCTGAAAAAAATTGTTTAAACAATTTATTATTATTGTTAATGATATAATCTTAGAATAATAATAATAGATAGTTCTGTTTTTTCTGATTAAAAAAAAATTTAGACCATGTTTCAATTGAAATAAAGTAAAAATTAATGTAACTAAACAAAAATAAATGTTTAAACAATTTATTATTGTTTAACACTATCTTCTTTCAGATAAATACTAGAAAGTAGCGGTTTTTCTGAACTGTTGAATTTGGCTTGTACTGTTTAGTTATGAACAAATAATAAATAAGCATCAGGTAGAAAAATATTTTAAACAATCTTTTGATTTTTCGAAAATAAATTTTGCTGGACGGGGGGGGGGGGGCTTATATCAGATTATGTTCAATTCCAAATTTTTCTTTAAATAAATTTTTTTTAAATATGGTCTAAGAGCAAAAATAATTCACTTAAAAAGGACAGAACTATTTAAAAAATGATTCTTGTTGAGGCTCAATTTTTATATATTCATGAATAAAAAGTCAAAGCCAAACTAAAGATTTCAGAAATAAACAACTTTCTAGCATTAATCTGAAGAAAAAATTATAAACAATAATTAATTTTAAAAATAAGAATGTTGGTTACCTTGCATTAATTATTATCTAATTAAGTAAAAAGTGGAGAAAAAGTTTAAGAGTTTAGAAAAAACCGCAAGTTTTTAGGACTTATTTAACTGAAGATATTTATAAATAACTATAAATTGTTTAAACAATTACGTTTGTTATCTTGCATTGCTTATTACTTTACTCAGTAAAAAGTGGGTAGAAAATTAAATATTTTAAAACAAACCGCTTTTATATATCATGAATAAAGAAGTTAGTCATAAACAATAATAATTAGTTTAAATAATTATTTTTGCAAAATTTAATTAGTTATTAACTTACCCGAAATTTAAATTAGACTAATAGTTTTTAATTTTTAAGAAGAAACCACAACCTCCCAGCATTATTTAAATTGAATATTGTTAATAGAAAGTAAATTGTTTAAACAATTAATTTTTCAACTTTATTTTTTATGTACCTCTAATGGTTTCGAAATTCAAAAAATTATTATATCATTTGTATTCTATAGCTAATTATCAACATAAATATTGAGTTTTAATAAATTTTAGCTAATATTGACAATCATGAATAAAATTTACAAAAACTTTTTAGTTTCTTTTTGGAAATACGTCTGTTAATTTATTTCAAAATTACAAAAATTTATACTGAAGAAGATTTCAATAGAAAAAATAAATAATAAAAAAATCTAGTTTACATTTTGGACTCGGAACAATATAACTTTAGTTTTTAAAACTGTTTTCTGTGCCTTTTTATTATTCTCATTTCGAAATTTAATTAATTGTTTTGATTACATTTTTTATTTTATTTTCTAGTTTTGATTCTGTGAATGAAGAATGTACGATTTTATAAATAGACATTCGTTTTTAATTAAAATTTTAATTAAAAATATACACCTATCCATCCCGAAACTGAAATAACGTTACGCTTGGAATTGATTACAAATAATGGCGTTCATTACGACAAAATTTGACCGTCAAATAAAAAAAAAATCACCTACTGTTTTCGTCATACCCTATGACGACTTTAAAAAATATATATAAATTTGAAATTCAATTTTTGTGAACGCTTTTTGTATTTTTAAAAATTAAATTTCACTATTGTATTTGTAATAAATAAAACTTACTTTTAAAAAATTGTAATTGTTTCAATTCGGATATTTTATTATTCGGGAATTTTATTTTTGGGGATTTTTCAGTCGTCCCTTTTGAGCACCTATTTATAATAATTTATAATTTAAATAAATATTCTTTAATATAAGTTTGTCAAGACAGTGTTTTAAACTTAATTGTCTGATTTAATAATTAATATTAATGACTATAAATAATAATAACTAATTGAAATAAAAATTTAAAGAAAAACTCGTTTGGTAAAAAATAATCATAATCCAGTCCTCGGATTTAAGCTTTAATATTAAATTTAATTTATAAATATGAATAAATTAAATATGTTAAATAATTCAATAAATTTTCAAATAAAAAAAACTTCCATTTCTATATCTCATTTGTATGATAAAAATAGACACACTATATGCAAATATCGGAAATTATGAATTTTCATGTTTTGCTATGGCACAATGAATGAAGCCAAAGAGTTATTTCCGCATCCATCATTTTGCATTTCCGCTCTTAACGCTCGACTAAGTATCGAGTTCACGTTTCACACGAGATTATGTATTCAATTTTTCTCCCACCTTAACTCTTGAATTTTACTCCAGAAAATTTCTATCTCTTATGAGAAATTTTTTTTTTTTTAATACTAGCGCTTCGCGCTTGATTTCTTGCTTGCTTGGGGCATTTAAATAATTTTTATGTTTAACCCTTTATACATTTAACCTGAAGAAAAGTTCATACCGTTCATATTTAGAGTGTTACCAAATTCTGTATTTTTTTTCTTTGAAATAACTTTAGTTCAGGGTTTTCTGCAGTTTTCCTTTCCCCTGGCCAAACATTTAGGCTAAAGGACATGAATGAGAAACAAACCTCTGTTTCACCTCTATTTTAATTTAATATATTAATAGTATTAAAATTGAAATCTAGACCTTTTTTTGAAAATATTATTATATAAAATATAGAATAAATAGAGTCCAACGAGAAAATTCATCTATTTTTTATGAGATTTTTTTTGGTTAGAATCTATTAAAAAATGAATTCTTTGGTTAAAAATTAAACTTTCTTGGTAAAAACTTTAATTACTTTTATAAATATTGAACTTTTTGGTTGAAAATTGATATTAAAAAAAAATTATCTCTTTGGGCATAAATCGAATTTTGCTTTTTTGTTAAAAATTCAACTGTTTGTTGCAAAGTTTAATTATTTGAATAAAAATTTAACACTTTTGTTAAAGACATCATTTTTCGTTAAAAAGTGAACTGTTTTATTAAAAATTGTTATTTCTGCGTTAAAAATTCAACTGTTCTGTATAAAATTCAAAAATTTGATATAAGGTTTATTTTCACCTTGGTAAAAAATTCTGTTATGATTGAAACTTTTACTAGTTTGGTAAAAAAATTAAACTTTTTTGGCTATAAATGGAACTGTCTTTTTTAGTTGAAAATTCAACTACTTGGTTCAAAACGTAACCGCTTTATGTTAAATATTCATTTTTTGGGTTGAAAATGCATAATTTCAGTCAACAAGTTTATCACTTTTATTAAAAATTAAAAATTAATGATAATTCATGAAAAATTAAATTTTAAATTAAACTGTTGGTCAAAAAGTTAGTCTTTAAAGGTTAAAAATTTAGCGAATCGGTTTAAATTTTGTTTCCTTCTTAACTGTAAAATATTGCTTGGTTATAAAATTAGCTCTTGCAACTTTTAGGTTAAAACATAATCTATTTAACTACTATTATTTAACTACTGCAGTTAAAATTTATA